>CAMOHE010049778.1:0-54380 GCA_946598075.1 Artocarpus hirsutus | reverse complement strand
ATTGAATAATTTTCTAAATGTAGTCCTACTGAGCCTTTCGTTCACATTTTATCTGTTTTAAAATCTTAACCCTAGGTGGATATCAGCATAGGTTTGGAGAAGAGTCCGCCGACCAGACCTACGATCAGTAGAAGTATTTTGGTAGGTTAATTTATCATTCAAGGCATGTAAGACTTAAACTTCTCTTTTATTCTAGACTGTGGTTGTGTCATAATATTGTCAGTACTATATGTGTGTGCACAATATGTGGGCTAGTGGGACTCATACGTGTTCCACCCCATATTTAATTATTTTAATATTATTTCTATCTGTTTAATTATTATGGCAATTCATTTATTTCTTTAACCTTTCTATTCAAACGATTTTAAAATTATCACATTTTATTTATAAATTTCATTTTAAAACCCTGATTTTTAAACAAATCTTTACTTAATTAACTTACTTAAACCACCACGTCACCTCCCGTACTCCGGGGCGTGACACATTATGATTTGTTATGGATGATTAGCTTATTGAAGCTTCGTAATTTTACATAGTTTGAGAAAGCAGCTCTAAACTTTTAGTAGAATAGCATTAGAGTTGATAATTATAAAATATATGTATCTGGAATATATTATTTTATCATTATAGGAGCTTAATCTATATGTGTCTATCAAGTCCTCTTTGCTAGCTCATAATAATTCTTGTAACGATATGATATGTTTTTCCTATATATTGGTGACTTTGTTAATTATTGATTGGCTGAAATTCAATAGATAGAAATTTAATAATTCTTGTTGGTTTATTGGTTGAATTAATTTAAGATAAACATATTGAATTATTTGAAAAATATTTTATTTGATATGGGATTATCTATATATGACTGTTTTAATTAGAAAACTTCTCTATTATATTATTTGAATTAAACTTGAGGCTCTATCTAAGATTCTCGTGTAAATTAAGATATTTTTAGATTCTACATTATCGTTTGGTCAGTAGGCCAGTGGTCGAGTTCAGTATGCTAATACCACTAGTTCGACAAGTCAGTGCATGAGTTCAGCAATCGATAGTGCAATAATCCTGATACACATTTTTGACGTGTTTTCGATCAAAAGTTAATCTAGACTTGAATTTTGAAGCTTGATCTGATAAGTACTAACCCTAAATTCGACCACTATAAAATGGGAACTATTTTTCATAGTTCCTTAAATTATTTGAGAAGCATAGAGTGTTAAACATGTATGCCCTCTGGAGTAAAAATATAAAATGCTTTTGAAGACATTTTTATCAATAAAGAATTCATTCATTATTTATATACCAAAACTTGTCCTCTTTATGTTCACATTTGTTGAATGTAAGTTAAGCAAAGAATAGTCTGAGACTGTTAGCCTAAACCTTTAAGAATTGGGCATATGATGGATAGATTATACGGAAGACATGATTCTTAAGGTGACGGCCTAAATCATAAGATCTGCAATCAAGGAAATAAAGTTGGGCACTTTATTCATGTAAAGATTGTTATGTTGTCTCTATCCCTATTGGAAAATGGTTTGTCTTGGCCATCGAGGTAGATTCCATGAATAGAAACATTGGCACGTTGTCATAGGTGATGATGTGTTGGATCAAAACATAAAGTGAATTGATTTGGATTAATAATTCTGTCTCAGCAAAGCGATTCACTTTAGACAATCATTTGTATTATATCTTAATCTTGAGATGAATAGTGGGCCCGTTGTCTTGACTTGTGTCTTTTGACATACCAAACGGTGACAACTACATTTTACTAATGGTATGCATGTCGGTATGTTGGAGGCATGACTTTTGATAGCATAGATCGGTTATTCATAGATATAGAATCCATAGCTCCTCTTTAGGAGTAGTGATATCCTCTTATTTGTGTTATCCTGTAATTGAAAAACTAGATTGCTCAACCATTTAGATACATAGATGTAACTGAGTGGTATACCATCTTTAGATGGTAAGTTTTTCGATGGTGAGATAATGGAACATAAGATAAAAATAATCGAGAAGGTAAGATAGAACTTGTCCTCAAGCTGATTATGGATAATCCTATGGGGATACGATGCATTATGATATGTCATGGAGACTTAACTATATGGGCTTCGTAATTCTATATAGTTCGAGAGTGCAGCTCCAAGCTTTTAGTGGAGTAGCGTTGGAGTTGATAATTATGAAATGTATATTTGGGATATTGGGTTTCATAATTATCTGGAGCTTGAACAATATTGGTCCATCAGGTCCCCTTTGCTAGCTCACAAAAATCCTGTGACAATATAGCCTGCTTTTTCAATAATTGGTGACTTATGTCAGATTTATTAGATTGGTTGAAATTCGAAAGAATCAAATAATTCATGTTTGTTTATCAGTTGAATTAATTTTGTGATAAAATTAATTCAAGATAAACTTATTGAATTATTGGGATCAGATAATTCTTGTCTGTTTATCAATTGATTTAATTTTGAATAAATTAAATCAAGATAAACTTGTCGAATTATTAGGAATTCATGTATTTTCCTAGAGATTATCTAGATAACATTGTTTTAATTAGATAACTTCTCTACTAGGTTATTTGAATTAAAACTGAGACTTTATCCTAGAGAATCTTGGATGGAAAAGAAAAGATTCGCTGAGATTTTTATTGTAGGTTCTGCATGCCGATCCTCACGTTTGGCCTGCCGATGGGGCAATTTTGGCATGTCGGTTCAACAAATCAGCATGCTAATCTCGCTACAAAAAGATCACACATTTTCATGCGGATTTCATTAGATATTGATCCGAATTTGATTCTAATTCAAATTTTGAGGCATTATCTGATAAGGATTGACTCCTAGGGCCAAACTCTATAAAAAGGAAGTGAATCTCATTATTATTAAGATCAATTGAGAGATTAAGAGTGAAACTTTGTTGATGAGATTTTGAAACTCCCTAAGAAATCTTGTTCAAAAATCACAAACACTAGCTTTTGGTCTCTCAATTGGTTGGAAGGAGAGTTACCTGGTGGAAGAGCTGTATGTGTGAGCCCACACTCACTCTGATCGTGGATAGAGAGTAGCAAAGAAGACCAGTTGGTTGAGGTCTTTCTAGAATGTTACTTTTCTTCACTGATTAAGGAAGCTTTTTGGCATTTACACGGTTTGTAAGATCTAGTTTATTTATGCATATATCGGGTCAAACTTGTGTTTTAGAAAATACTCTAATGTATAAAATTTTAAAATTTCACTACGCACTATTTTCCAACAATTGGTATCAGAGCCATAGTTTTTATGTAAATTTACGAGTTTGTGACGTGCTGTATGTGTAAATTATGTGATCTTGGTCTCTCCTATGCTTGGGTTTAATTTTATAGAGGGTTGCCGCTCTAGGTTTTTATATGTTTTTATATGTTATCATGGATTTTATGGTGAATGTTTACTAATTAATTCTGGTTGATTAAATTATTATTTAATTAATTAATATATACCGGTTATGGTTCGTTTGAGGTTAGAAGGTGTATCTGGGTTTTTTATGTAATTAGATGATGAACTATCATCTATGTCTAAGAATTATTATTTAATTTTAAATTTGTAAGAATTTTGTAATTAAATAATCATTCAGATAAGATGGATCTAGAAGATGGATGATGATGCTCCCAGGTATTTCCTTGTGTCTCTTATTTTATGTTTTTGAATTGTTGAAAATAAAATTGATAAATTGCATTAGAAATTGTATTTTCTGAAAAGGGTGGTTTCTGCTTGATCAGCATGCCAAACCCTTCAGTTTGGTAGGCCGTCAACGAGGCAGAAACCAAGTGGATCTGGCGATAGGCTGAGCTTCCAGTTTGACAGGCTGATCTATGAAGATCGATAGGCCGGTGGGTCATGACCGGCAGGCCGATCACCTAGATCGACTTGTCAGCAGAGAGTTAGAAATTTTTCCAGAAAAGGTGCGGTTTTTGATGCAGTTTTAAATCTATTTTTGGGACAATTCTAAGAAACATTAAAATTTAGATATGACCAAAAAAAGGAGTATTTGATTCTTATGGGACTGAAGTCTTGAAGATAGGCAATACGTGAAGAAAGATATAGCTTAAGGATTCAAGGATGAAGAATCGATAATATGTTTCGATTATGCTCTTGTAATCTTTATTTTTTATTCTCTAGGGTGGAACCATAATATCACGGTTACTTATTATTATTTGGCTTATAACTTTGCTTGATTGCTTTGCTTGTCTATATTATAATATGATTTGCCATATATATTGATAATATGTCATATAGAATAGGGAGTGCTGCTCATATTAAAATTGTTCATGCATGCCTTTCTCAAAATAAAACCTTCATTTCAAAAGATTGAGTGGGAGGAGGTTTTCGAAGGGAGGACATAAGTCCTCCATCATTGGTCCATAGGAAGAACGTGGTGGTTTTGACCCCTAAGAAGGGACTTCATCATGTACCAGGTTGGATCTCCAAGAGGATAAGGTATTTTAGCATGATTTATGGTTGCACACACCTAGGTGGTGATTATAAATCATGGATAAAATATTGAAATGATGGTTGTATACTACTATTAATTTTATTATTAACCTCCCCTAGGAGCTCTGTTAATAAAATTAATGGCCAAAAAAATAATTATTAATATATGTAAGATCATACGGGTCCTAGATGGCATATTTAAATCAGGAGGGGATCAGTGTTCCTAATTGAATTTGGCATGATTCTCATAGGAGCTTGTTGAATTTTGAGTTGTGAATTATCATTGTAAGGTTGTGAAACATAAACACACTTGTATGTTTTTACATGATTGTGCTATCTTACTAAATTATTATTGCATGTTTGCTTATGTTTGGTATATGATTCTTTATTGTAAATTAAAAATGTCTAAAAATGTTTTATCTTTGATACTTGACAAAAATCAATTAACTAGAGAGAATTATAATGATTGGAAACGAAACCTGGATATTGTCCTCTCCTTTAAGAAACTAAAATTTGTGCTAACAACACCTTGTCCTCCCAAGCCTACGGGAGATTCCACCAATGATCAATTTCAAGCATATGATCATTGGAAAGATGCAAACGATTAGGCCCGTTGTTATGTTATGGCTAGCATGAATAACATGCTGTAGGCTCAACATGAGGATTATGAGACTGCTAAGCAGATCTTGGATAATCTAGAAGACATGTTTGGAGGCCAGGCCCTAACAAAGCGGCAAGGAGCACTTCAAAAACTCTAGAATAGTAAACAAAGACCGGGGACATTTTTAAAGGAGCACATGATGTTAGTCATTGGTTACCTCGCTAAGGCACAAACCAATAGAGCCAACATCAATACTAAAACTCAAATGACTATGGTCTTTGAGACTTTGTCAAAGGAATTTATTCTATTTAGAGCTACTTTTAGTTTGAGCAATAGGAGGGATATGAGCTTAATGGAATTAATGAAATAGTTTCAGGAGGTCGAACTACTGATCAGGGAGTCTCCTGCGGGTGAGGCCAAATTGGCGGCTACTTCTGGTTCCAATCCCAATTCTGGGAAAGGAAAGAAGCAACGGGCCAAGAATAGGAAATCTTCTATTCCTACTAACACCAAGAGCAAGAAGAAGAAGAAGAACCCAAAGAAGCTTAAGTGTTTCTTTTGCGGGAAGCTGGGGCACATTAAGAAGCATTGCAAAGTTTTCCTTTTCAAATGAGGTAGGCATGATCTTTTGTATTTAGAAACTTGTTTAGTTGAACAATCTAATGACATTTGGTTATAGATTCTGGTGTAACTAATCATGTTTGTGTTTCTCTACAAGGGTTCAAAGAAATGAGAAGTTTGCTTGATGAAGACTTCACACCTTGGATGTGTGATGGATCCTTGGTCTTAGCGAAAGCAGTGGAAGACATCCATCTTTATTTTGATAATTATAGGAATTTAATTTTGCGAGACCCTTTTTATGTTCCTAAATTTAAAAGGAATTTAATTTCTATACTTTGTTTATTTAAAGACTCCTATTTGGTTTCTTTTAATAATAAAGTGGTGATTTATAAAAACAAATCTTTTATCTATTTTGGATGGATGCAAAATAATCTATATTTTATCAAACCTAAGATGGACTTATTGCTTAATACTAAGATGAATGATAATAACTCTTAAGGACTTAAAACTTCTCACTCTAATAAGACTTATCTTTGGCATTTGTGCCTTGGTCATATTAACCTAAATAGAATTCAAAGGTTGGTAAGGGATGGACCTTTAAGTCACTTAAAGGTGGAATCTATACCTCAATGTGAATCTTGTTTAAAGGGTAAAATGACCAAAAGACTATTCGAGTCTAAGGGCAATAGGGCTGAAGGGGTTCTAGAAGTTATGCATAGTGATGTTTACAAACCGATGAACATCTGAGCATGAGGAGGGTGTGAGTACTTCGTCACTTTTCTTAACGATTACTCAAGGTATGGGTATGTGTACCTGATGCACCATAGAAGCGAAACCTATGACAAGTTTAGAGAGTTTCGGGCTGAAGTGGAAAAACAATTGAGTAAACCCATAAAGGCACTTTGATCTGATCGAGGTGGAGAATACCTTTTTGATGAGCTCTTAGGACACTTATTAGATAATGGGATTTCATCCCATTTGACTATGTTAGGCACTCCATAGCAGAATGACATGGCAGAGAGAAGAAATAGGACTTTATTGGAATGGTCAGGTCCATGATGAGTTATTCATTATTGCCTTTGTCATTTTGGGGATATTCACTATAATCCGCATGTTATCTTTTGAACAATATGCCTTCAAAATCGGTCCCTAAAACTCTTCACGAGTTGTGGATGGGCAAGAAGACATTCTTAAACCATATTCGTATATGGAGATGTCTGGCTCATGTCTTATTTAAGGATGCAAATAAGTTGAAAATGCGTTTGGAAATTTGTGTGTTTGTAGGATATCCAAAAGGACTAAAAGGGGTTATTTCTATAACTCAAAGGAAAATAAAGTCATGGTTGCAACTAATGCAACTTTCCTTGAGGAGAGTTACATGGACGACTTTAAGCCTCAAAGCCAAGTGGTGCTTGAGGAGTTAAGGAGTGATCTAATCACTTTGGAGGTTCTGAATGAAGCCGTTCCAATCAATGTAGAAGAACCAAACGAACTCGAACAACAACCTAAGGGGCTTGGCGTAGTGGGAGGATCGGCTGTCAATCCAAAAGGTATATGTTCAATGGTGAGTCCTTCTTGGCTTAACCAGATGAAAATGACAGGGATCCTTATACTTAGCAGAGGCTATGAAGGATGTTGATTCAAAACTCTGAATAGGGGCCATGAACATAGAGATGAAGTCTATAAAGACTAATCAGGTCTAGGAGCTTGTGGATCTTCCCGAAGGGGCAAAACCTATAGGGTGTAAGTGAATCTACAAGAGGAAAAAAGGAGTGGATGGAAAGGTTGAAGCCTTTAAGGCTAGACTTGTAGCTAAGGGTTACACGCAAAAGGAAGGAATCGATTATGAGGAAACCTTTTGGCCTATGGACATGCTTAAGTCTGTTTGGATTCTCTTGTCCATAGCTGCCATTCTGGACTATGAGATTTGATAGTTGGATGTCAAGATGGATTTTCTACATGGCTATCTTGGTGAGTCCATTTATATAGAACAACTAGATGAGTTCAAGGTTAAGGGTCAAGAGGGTAAGGTTTGTAAGCTGCTAAAGTCAATTTATGGACTTAAGCAGGCTTTCTATTCTTGAAACATAAGATTTGATCAAGTGATCAAGACATATGGGTTCTTAAAAAATGTGGATGAACCATGTGTGTATAAACACATTAAGGATGGGATGGTGGTTTTTTTACTGCTCTAAGTAGATAATATTCTGCTAATTGGCAATAACATTGGGGCATTGTCATCAGTCAAATTATGGTTGACCAAGCATTTTGACATGAAGGACTTAGGTGAGGCTAATTTTGTTCTCGGTATCCAGATCTTTCGAGATAGGAAAATCAAAATGATAGCTTTGCCTAAGCCAGCTCTATAGATAAGATTCTCAAGAGGTTTGTAATGTAGGATTTCAAGAAAGATAGGCAACCATCTAGGTCTGGAATTACTCTTTCTACGAAAGACTCTCCAAAATTTGATAAAGAAAGAGAATAAATGAAGAAGGTGCCTTATGCTTCAACAGTGGGTAGTCTCATGTATGCCATGCTTTGCACACGATCAGATATTTATTATGCGGTGGAGATTATAGATCGATTTCATATGGATCTGGGACTGAACCACTCGGTTACGATAAAGCATATTTTCAAGTACTTGAAAAGGACTCGAGAGTATATGCTTGTGTATTCGAGTGATGACTTAACACCTTTAGGATATACTGATTCATATTTTCAATCCTATTTGGATTCTTGGTAATCGACTTCGAGTTTTGTGTTTACTTTGGGCGGCGGTGCCATTAGTTGCAGAAGTGTGAAGCAAGATTGAACTTTAGATTCATTGATGGAGGCAGCGTATGTGGCAGCTAATGATGCTTCACAAGAAGTAGTGTGGCTCTACAAGTTCCTTAGGAATCTTGAGGTAATTCTTGGTATGGATAAGGTGGTATCACTATACTATGATAACAATGCAGTGATATCTAATGCTAAGGAACCAAGATTTTACAAGAAGAGTAAACATATTAATCGGAAGTATCATGTGGTAAAGGACATCGTTGAGGGTGGGCATGTCACGATGTGCAAAATCACATCCGAGGACAATTTAGCTAATCCATTTACGAAGACACTTATTGGGAGAGTCTTCGAGAGACATGCAGAAGCTATGGGAATGCGAGATTTGTCATATTTACTCACTTAGTACAAGTAGGAGATTGTTAGACGTGTATGCCCTAAGGAGTAAAAATATAATATGTTTTTGGAGACATTTTTATCAATAATGAATTCATTCATTATTTATATACCAAAACTTATCCACTTTGCGTTCATATTTGTTGAATGTATGTTAAGCAAACAATAGTCTAAGACTGTCGGTCTAAACTTTTAAGAATTGGGCATATGATGGGTAGATTATACGGAAGACACGATTTTTAAGGTGACGGTCTAAATCATAAGATCTACAATCGAGGGAATAAAGTTGGGCGCTTTATTCATGTAAAGATTATTATATTGTCTCTATCCCTATTAAAAGATGGTTTGTCTTGGCTATCGAGGTAGACTCCATGAATAGAAACATTGGCACGTTGTCATAAGTGACGATGTATTGCATCGAGACATAAAGTGAATTGATTTGAATTAATAATTTTGTCTCGGCAAATCGATTCACTTTAGACAATCATTTGTATTGTATCTTACTCCTAAGATGAATAGTAGGCCTATTGTCTTGACTTGTATCTTTTGATGAACCAAAGGGTGACACCTACATTTTAATAGTTGTACGCATGATAGTACATTGGAGGCATGACTCATGATAGCATAGACCGGTTATTCATTGATATGGAATCTATAGCTCTTCTTTAGGAGCAGTGATATCCTTTTATTTGCATCATCCTGTAATTGGAAAACTAGAGCCCTCAACCATTTGGATGCATAGGTATAACCAAGTGGTATACCATCTTTAGATGGTAAGTTTTTCGATGGTGAGATAATGGAGCATAAGATAAAAATAATCAGGAAGGCAAGACAGAACTTGTCCTTAAACCAATTATAGATAATCCTATAGGGATACGAAACATTATGATATGTCGTGGAGACTTAGCTATATGGGCTTTGTTATTCTATATAGTTCGAGAGTGTAGCTCTAAGCTTTTAGTAGAGTAGCGTTGGAGTTGATAATTATGAAATGTATATCTGGGACATTGGGTTTCATAATTATCAAGAGCTAGAACTATAAAGATCCATCAGGTCCCCTTTGCTAGCTCACAAAAATTCTATAACGATACAGCGTGATTTTCCAATAATTGGTGACTTATGTCAGATTTATTAGATTGGTTGAAATTTGAAGAAATCAAATAATTCATGTTTGTTTATCAGTTGAATTAATTTTATGATAAAATTAATTCAAGATAAACTTGTTGAATTATTGGGATCGGATAATTCTTGTATGTTTATTAGTTGATTTAATTTTGAATGAATTAAATTAAGATAAACTTGTAAAATTATCAAGAATTTATTTATTTTCCTAGAGATTATCTAGATAAAGTTGCTTTAATTAGATAACTTTCCTTCTAGGTTATTTTAATTTAAATTGAGACTTTATCCTATAGAATCTCAAGTGAAAAAGAAAAGATTCGCTGGGATTTTTGTCACAGGTTCAGCTTGCCGATCCTCACGTGCGGCCTGCCGATGGGGTAAGTTCGGCATGCCGATTAGACAGATCGGCATGCCGATCATGCGATAAAAAGATCACGCGTTTTCATGCGAATTTCATTAGATATTGATCCAAATTTGATTTTGATTCAAATTTTGAGGCATTATCTGATAAGGACTAACTCCTAGGCCCAAACTCTATAAAAAAGAAATAAGTCTCATTATTATTAAGATCAATTGGGAGATTAAGAGTGAAACTTTGCTAGTGAGATTTTGAAACTCCCTAAGAGCTCTTGTTCACAAATCATGAACACTGGCTTTTAGTTCTTTCAATTGGTTGGAAGGAGAGTCGCCTGGTGGAAGAGCTATACGTGTGAGCCTACACTCACTCCAATTGTGGATAGAGAATAGCAAAGAATGTTAGTTGGCTAAGGTCCTTCGAGAATGTTACTTCTCTTCACTGATTGTGGAAGCTTTTCTGCATTTACAAGCTTAGTTAGATCTGGTTAATTTATGCATATAGCATGTCAAACTTGTGTTTTAGAAAATACTCATATATTAAAAATTTTACAACTCTACTGCGTACTATTTTTCCAACATAGAGGGAGTATTTTAGGGAGAGAAACTCGAAAACTCCCAGAGGGCCATTGTTCAACATTTAGAACCTTCGCTTTTGGTCTTCCTAAGAGGTTGGAAGGAGCAACCACCCGACGAGCGACCACCTACATTTTGATTATGGAAAGGGAATAGCAAGGAAGACTAGAAGGTTGAGGTTCTTTTGGGACGTTCTTCTCTAGTTGCAGTTTCCATAGTTTTTGGTCTATTGAAGAGGTATGTAAGATTTTTTATTAAGTTATGTACTTAATATGTCAAACTTGTTATTTAGAAAAGACTTTGGCTTAAAAATTTTAAAATTTCACTACATTCATGTTTTCCAATAGAGTCCCTCAAGGATAGATCTTCAAGGGTATAAATCTCGATTCTTTTTTTAAAGTTTAAGAAATGGTTTATTGTTTTATTTTAGCAAAGTTAGATGTAACAATTTTATTTATGTTATGGTTTTAGTGGGTTCTATTGACGTAGTTTTAATACTACACATGCTAAGTATGAACAAGGTTAGATCTAATTTATACCATTTTGTTTAGAAATATTTTTACTCACTTTGACTTCAAAAATGATACTTTAATGACCATTTTTAAAGTATTTTTGAACCTAGGAATGTTTGAGTCACTGTAACATAAAATACTATATATAAGATGTTAAAAACTGAAATCTTGACTCCAAAACGACATTCTGGTGATTGTTTTTAAGTTGTCTAGAGAGGTCATAGTGAAGTTATAAAGGAGTTATGACTTGGTTATAACCTATGGGTCCCATTTTTGTATTGTCTTTTTTTGTTTTAAAGTTTAGAATGTCATTTTTATTGCTTAACAAGGCTTCTGTAGCAACTATAGTATGATTGGCAGCTGTTGTCAACACATTGTCATTAAGCGTTGCATGTGAAGTCGTGACTTGGATTGCAACCTTAAGTGTACAAAATGCATTCTATTTAAAACTTTTGAAGTTTTCACTTTATAAATTGAAACCACTTAGTTAATCGTTTAGATTTATTCTTACAAACTGTCAACGTAATCAATGATGATTTTGGGAAATTTTCATTGAGATTGTATGTGGTGTT
Organism: Artocarpus hirsutus; assembly: GCA_946598075.1. Lineage (NCBI taxonomy): Eukaryota > Viridiplantae > Streptophyta > Magnoliopsida > Rosales > Moraceae > Artocarpus > Artocarpus hirsutus. The sequence continues at coordinate 42,460 of CAMOHE010049778.1, read as the reverse complement.
CCGACATGAGTTACAACCTTCCGACATGAGTTACAACCTTGACAATATGAAACTCAAAATTGCCCAGTTTTTAATGAACCCATGGTTTGATGTATTGCTAAGGTCACTATAACAAACACAAAAAAATTTATGATAGTTCTAAGACTATTCAATTAAATATTTCAAGTGATGTTAAAAAACTTGTTGCAACATCTAGAAATGCAGTTTTTGTTTGTGAGAAGAAACAAACCTCGAAGAGTTTGAATTGTGATTTTTATAAAACACAAAATTGTTAAGTCTCGATGAGACAAAAAAATTTCTTGAAGAAAATTTTTGAAAATTCTACTTTTATGATGGACTTTTAAATGGATTTATAAAAAAACAATTTGATAAGTAAAGTTTACAAAACTGTCATTCATATACAATTTATGATGGTTTTAATTGAAAAAATTTAATATGAATTATAAAAGCTAATAAAACCAGACCACGACTTTACAACACCAAATATGAGTCCAATGCCTATACCAACTCAAAAACCATATTCAAAGCAAAGTTTCGGTCATGTAGCATTTAGAGTGCGCTATACATGTTTAGTTATTAGTAAGCCTTCTTTAACTACGAGCCCAAAAACGATAATAAATGGATAAAATAATTAATTAGATAATTAAGTTATCAATTCTAGCATGGAAGATTAAAGATGTTGCGAAAAATCTACAAGTGCACAGAATCGTAGACAAGTAATAAAGAGTGAGTAGACTATCATTCTATAAGAACTATGTGAATCTAGCTAAGTATTGAAATTGGTTAATTTTAAAATTATTTGAACAATCAAATATAAAATAAAAAAATAACTAAACAAAACATTTCACCTAAATTAATCCTATGAAAATTACGTAATTTAATCAACTAATATTTACTCCTATACCGATAATGAATTTCTCTTAGGTAATCACTAATCATTCTGAAGCAATAACAATTTATCTCAATTAGTAATTTCCTATATCTCTATGAAAATTCGAAACTTATGAAGATTTATTAAGAACAAGAAATTTACAATGTTACACAAGTCTCACAGATATCTCTATCCTATGACAATTTTATGGTATTCAATCATGGTCTAATTTAATTATCACTTCTTAGACTCAAATTAAATCACAAATCATGTAAAAGGTGCACAAACTTTTAGAAGCATTAAGATTAGATTAAAAACTTAGCATAGATAATGAATAAACATCGAATTAAATTAAATTAAATAAAAATAAACATTCATAATACGGCTACATCGTAGCCTTAGAAAAAGGGAAATTAGTTTCTAATGAAACTTAAAACAATCCTAAATATTGTCTTAAACATGATCAGTGAAGGAAAAGAACTGTGTTTGGATTTGAAGATTGTTTCCATCTCTAGGTTGTATTGTTCTTTTTCTCCAAAGTAGTGAGTTCTTCCTTCTTATTTGCATTTTTTCTGTGTTAAAAACCGTCCTTCAACCCCTCATAATGTTCTATTTTGCAAGGGCAATTTTGAGATGAAATTAAACTCAGATTTGAAAATCACACTGGCACCTAGACTCTATATTTTTGGCACCTAGGCTTTGTAATGGCGCCGAAGCTTCTTGTTTCTAGCACCTAGGCTTCGTATTTCTAGCGCCTAGGTGCTATGCTCTTAGGTTTTAACACTAGGATTTCTCCTATAGGAGTGCCTAGGCATCCATAAGCTGGCGTCTAGGCTTCATTCTATGTTAGAGTCCACTCGTGCTCACTTTTTCGTCTGTTTTGCCCCACAACTTGCCAATGTGTATTTTTCTCCTCAAAAGCTCCAAAAGAGCATAAAACACTATCAAATTCCTAGAAATTACTCAAAACTAACAAAATATTAAGTTAGAATTATCTAATTAATTAGTCTAAAACTAACTTAGCAAATACCCTTAAACTTAAGATTTTGCTAGATCTCGAGCAAAAGACACAAAAGAGAAAAAAGAACAGACAGACTAACACTAAAACATGACATAATTTGAGCATCAATTTAATTTTTCATCATACTTAGCCTCAAAGATTGCATAAAGTCTATGACTCAAAGGGAACTCTAACCATTGTGATCATGATACTCCTAATTCCGTGAGTGTGTGTGTGTGACACCTCTAGCACTTATGTAACTACACTCAGATTAGTTTATGTCAACCAGTTTGTCTTGGAAGATCCCTAGATTAGTGAGATTTGTGAACTCCATAGGCCTATTTTTCAAACCACTCTCCACTAATGTAGACCATCACAACATCAAAGATTAATATGACTTTATTTAGCTTGAAACTTTGGCTAAGGTAAAAAAAGGTGAGATAAAGGATACAATGTGACTCAAAATTCACCCATAAGCACACAATTTATCTCAGGATCTTACGAAAGCATCATTTCTTCTATCTAAGTACAACCTTAAACTTATGTTGGTCTCCCTTTGTCATCCATATTTATTTGATATATTCCCTTATTTCTTTTTCTTTTTTTATTTTTTTTTGGTTTTTTTTTTAATGATAGATATGAATACATAACCCTTGATAACATTGCTCAAAACTTCACCCATCCTCTTCTAATATCAACTACCGTCAAATAATTTCCTGGACAATCAAATCACGCTTATGGGTGAAGGATAAAGTAGGAAAAAATTACTCAAAGGCTAGGCTAAGTATATAGGTAACAGAGAAAATAGATAGTAGGACTCAACCGGGGTAGCTAGTGATTGATTGATGTCAATGGTAGGTTTAAAAGGCTCAAATGGTCCAAAAATGGCCTAAATTATGTCCTTAATGTTATGTAGCCTAGGATTTTGCCTCAAGAAATTATCAAATTGGTTCTAGCATTTGTTTGAGATAAAAAACATAACTTAATCAACATAAACTTCCTCTAAGTGTAGAATACTTAGGTGATCAAGGTGTGAGTGCTTAAAGTGTTCAAAGAATCATAGCATGGTAAACCGACATAAGAAAAACAAAGAAAAACAACAACAATTTTCATCCCCTAAGAGCCATTTTCAATTTCAATCATCGTCATATCTTTGGCCTCCTATGATTCAAACTAAATAATGCTCAAATGACATAACTTCACTGTCCTAATTACTATCAAATGCAAAGGAAAATAAAAACGAAACCTAAACTAAAACCTAATTAAAACACAATGAATGATTGACACAAACAAAACATAAGCAACAAATGACCCCCAAACTTGAAGAATACATTACCTTTGATATAAAAAGAAAACCAAAATAAGAAAGGAAGAAACACCCCCAAACTGAAGGTTACGGCAACCTTTTCCTCCTCATCCTCATTCTCTTCATTATCTTTATTTAAAGCAGTGACTATGGGAAGGTTGTCTAAGTTTGGTTCATCATCTATGCCAGGTTGCAGATATGTTTTAATTTTTTGAAATTTTTTAGCAAGCTAAGCACCTTGATGTCCCACGAAAACCTAAAATCACCACATACAAGTCTTACATCATGATTAAGTTGCAAAATAGACTAAAACTAAATAAGATGATGAAAACTAAAATATAAAATGATAAAGAGCATGGGTTGCCTCCTAAGAAGTGCTTGTTTTATAGTCATCAACCTGACTACCAGAGAAGCACTCATCAAAGAGTGGCTTTTGCCCATAGTAAGTGTCAAACAGCACCACATATTGGTCTTAGTTATAGATGCCCTTAGGCTTTGTAAGATTTAGAAATGATTTGCATGTTGCACGAACAACATATGACTTCAAATGATGTGCTTTTGATGGGAACTTCAATATTGGATCGAGCTTGAATAGGGTGAGATGTGATGGTGGTGATGTCCATGGCCAACATGAATCGGTTAGTGATCTATGTGTTGGAACCATTGATGAGTTTAAATCAACTGTCTTATGTGCTTCTATATCCTCCAATGACCCTCATTCCACTAATAGCCATTCTATTTGCTCTTCCTTTTACTTTTGGCTATCCATTGGCATACGTGTGATTTGGTCTTCATAAAACTCTTAGTTTTGGATAGACTCCTCTTGATTTAGCAAGTGTAGATTGTTGTTGATCGAGCAAGAGCCCAAGCTAATGCAACTTCAATGGCTTTTTGTTCATCACCTTGAGGCTCTATTTCCTTTAAAGGCTCAAATTCTAAAGGTTTCAAACAATCATCATCAAACAAAGCCACATCCTTTATCGTTTCATGGTCACCACAAGGATTTAATGTTGCAACTTTCTCCTCTAGATGACTCTTTAAATTTGTGCTCTTTAAATGGATTTGTTCATCAAGATATTGCCTAGAGTTGGAGATTTTATGACTTCCCTCAAGAGTGGCCTTTAGATAGACTAAAGCAACTTTTAAAGGTGTCTTCTCTTCTTAATATTTACTATAGGATTGTTCCATCATATTGGGGTAGATATTCCATGAAAGATTTTGGTGCCTCTCCCAACAAGAATTGCATATTGAAGAATTCAAATACCAATGATAATTAAAGGCCGTCACATCCTCCAATAAGTAGCAAGCTTCATCAACGGTTCTTGAAAAGAAAGAATGACTATCAGAAATCGCACCTTTTTCTAACCAATTTCTAGCTTCAAAATGTAATCCTTTAAAAAAATTTGGAGAAGAGCCCATTTTAGAAGGTTGTGATGTGGGTACCATTCAAGTATATCTTTAAATCACTCCCAAGCTGCATAAAATCGTTCCATGTATTGTTGAGCAAAACTTGCAAGGATATTCTGATGAAACATCATGAGGTACCTTAGAAAACAAATGGCTTGAAGAAAAAAATAAAATAAATAAAAATGAAATAAAGCGAATAAAAAAATGTCCAAAGTAATACTAGAGCTAATTGGTATCGATATTAACTAAATTAAATAACAATCCCTAGTAATGACGCCAAACTTGATGCAAAAAATCTACGCACAGAATCATATACCAATAACAGAAAGTGAGTAAAGTATCCTTCCCATAAGGATTGCATTAATGTAGCTAAATACCGAAACTGATTAACTCTAAAATTATTTGAACAAACAAATATAAAGTAGAAAAATAACAAGACAAAAAAATATAAATGAAAACATAAATAAATAAAAGACAAGGGCATCCTATTTTACCTAAATTAATCCTATTCAAATTACCTAATTTGATCAACTGATGTCTACTTCTATTATAATAATGAATTTCTTTTAGGTAATCGTTATTCTTTCTCAAGCAATAACCATGTATCCTAGTTAACAAATTTCTTATATCTGTATGGAAATTCTAAACTTATCAAGATTCATGAAGGACAAAAAATTTCGCAATGTTACATAAGTCTCATAAATATCTCTATCCTATAAAAATCTCATGGTATTCAATTCCAAGTAATTATCGCTTCTCAGCTTCAAATTAATCATAAATCATGCAAAAGGTGAGCAAAGTTGTACAAGTATTAAGATCAGATTAAACACTCACCATAAATAATGAATAAACATCAAATTGAATTAAATTAAATAAAAATAAACATTTATAATCCGGCTACATCATAACCCTTGAAAAAGGACAATTAGTTCCTAATTAGACTAAAAACAATCCTAAATAATGTATTAAACATGATGAGTGAAGGAAAAGAACTGTGTTTGGATGAGAAGATGGTTTCTATCTCCAGGTTGTACCGTTCTTCTTCTCCAATGCTGTGAGTTCTCCCTTCTTGTCTGTAGTTTTTATCTATTAAAAATTGTCCAGCCCCTCATAATGTTCCACTTATAGGATAGGGTTGGCAAGGGTAATTTCAGGATGAAATTAAGCTCAGAGTTGAAAAAATCACCTTGGTGCCTAGGTTCTTTATTTCTAGCATCTAGGCTTCATAATGGCACCTAGGCTTTGTGTTTCTAGCACCTAGGCTTTGTAATGGTGCCTAGGCTTCCTTTTTCTAGTTCCTAGGCTTGCTATTTCTAGCACCTAGGCTTCATATTTCTAATGCCTAGGCACTATGCTCTTGGGTTTTAATACTAGGATTCCTCCTATAGGAGCACCTAGGTGCCCATAAGTTGGCGTCTAGGCTTCATTCCATCTAAGGGCCACTTGTGCTCACTTTTTGATCCGTTTTGCCCCGCAACTTGCCAATGTGCATTTTTCTACTCAAAACCTACAAAAGAGCATACAATGTTATAAAATTCTTACAAATTATTCAAAACTAATAAAATATTAAGTTATAATTATTTAATTAGTTAGCCTAAAATGAACTTATCAAAAGGCAATTAAGGAAAAACTAAATTAAATGGATTAGCCAATTTGATCCTTGTAATAGATGTGAAAATTTTATGATCCTTTAAGAAGGAAAGTATATTTGATGAAAGGATAAGATTCCTTTATTATTATGCTAAATTTAATAGTATAAACTAACATTACACTCTTTATAGATGTTCATCTACAGAGTCTAAAGTAGAAGATAAGGAACTTTGGCGAATTAGTGATTTTTAACTATTGGAAATTAGATAAGTAGGAATCTCGCCTATAGTATTAATAATTTTTAAATAAAATTTTTAGATGTTTTATACAAGTTATAACTGCCTGGTTATGTTTTGTTATATTTTGTGATGCCATGTCATACTACATACACTTTAATAACTCTAGTGAAAACCTAAGAGAATAAGTTAAGTAAGAGTGTCATACCAACCACTCGATCCATAAAGAGGCATTCACTTTAGTTTCTTTTTATGATCTAGGGATGTTGGGGATCTTCGCGAACCCTAACTTCCCAATGATCACACTCAATGGGTACATACACACAGGGGTCTTTTAGTTTTTTAAGCATAACCAACACATGCACGTTTTATTGAATATATATTTCAAATATTTTGTGAGGTTTAGTTACTATTTGTTGAGCAAAAGCGTATCTAAGTATATTCATGTTGTAGGTAAGCTGCCTGCTAGCAGTATGATGGATAGTGGTATAGTAGTAGGTGATCTCTTAAGTGGACAATGGATATTGCGCAACTTTTATTTTGCACTTAGTTTTTGATTATTAAAACTTTTTAATTAGATATATGTAGTAATAATGAAACAGTGTTTGTATAGTTTGATGACAAAGGTTGTAACTATGCAGCCTTAGTCCATATGACTTTAGGATCTTAATAATATGACATTATGTCATTATAGTTGTTGCAACAAAAGTAAGAATGGTTTTAAGTAATTAATGTTAATCAATAAGAAATTTAGAAGAAAATGTTTCGTAAATTTAAGTAATCTTGATAAATTTATGTTTAAATCGTTAAGTAAGAACTACGTAGGTAGGGTTGTTACAATAATTCTGTAGTCCATACCACTAATCATAACATCTATTCTCTTGTCTTCTAGTGCTAAACAAACAAGAATTCTAGAAGACTTTCGACTAAGTGCATCTGCCATGACATTGCTCTTACCAAAATGATACTACAACGTGAAGTCATAATCTTCCATGAACTCCATCCATCTCTATTGTCTCAAATTCAAATCCCTTTAAGTGAACAGAAATCTTAGACTTTTATAATCAGAGAAAACCTGAAACTTTGGACCATAAAAATAACACCTCCAAATCTTCAACGCTGGATGACTGTTGCAAGCTCCAAGTTATGAGTAAAATAACATGTTCATGCGGCTTCAACTATCATGGTCTATAACCTACAACTCATCCATGCTGCATCAATACACACCCAAGTTTGCATCCTGACACATTCATATAAACCTCGGATGGCTCGTCACTTCTTATAATTTCGACATTATTTCAATAAATTCTATTAATCATGATATGTTCTTACTTTATTTCAAATTATTTCCATTTATGTTAAATTTTGTATATATATGTTGGTTATGGTTTTGGGAATTTGGGGAAGATGGTGGCTTGGTATGCTTTGAGATAGAGGTCTTTTCTTTTCTTTTCTTTTTTGGGTGCTATGTGATGGTGGCTTATAAGACTAAATTGAAAGAAGAAGAATTAGTGTTAAAAAAGGGGTCATGCACTTAAGATTTTGATTTGTTGGGGTGGCACCATCTTTAGTTATTCTTTTATACTTTTTTGTGCTTAGTTGTTTTTAATTTTTTTTATGTGATGAAATTTATTTTTAATTTCTTTGACTTATGTTTCTTATGAGATTTTTAATAATTATTTATGCCTCGCATGACGTTTGATACCATGGTTAGTTAATATTGTTTGCCACCTTGTACTGTTTTTTGATTTACTTTTGTAGAATGGATAAGACTTGGATGTTTGTCGATAGAAGAACAAAAGAATATGAAGCGGGAGTCACAACTTTCATAGACTTCGCATTGCATTGTCTAGAGAATCCGCATGTTATGTAGTGTCCATGCCTAAAATGCGGCAACATGCAGATGCATGATCCTAAAAAGATAAAGGAGCATCTTTATTTCAGTGGTATTGATCAATCTTATGACCCTCAGATCTGGCATTAGGAAGACCTACCTACTGCTGTAGAAACAAACACAAATCATATTGAATCCAATGAAGATTCTTTTGATTACAATGATGCATTTAACACTGTAGAAGTGGTTTAAGCAACTTGTGCTCAGTTTAAAAGTGGCCACGAGAAATTTGCTAAGTTATTGGTAGATGCTGAAAAGCCCATCTATCCTCGTTGTAAACATTTTACTAAGTTGTCTTCTTTGGTAAGATTGTACAATTTGAAAACAAAATATGGGAGAGTGATCGTAGTTTAACGGATTTGCTAGATCTATTGTAAGTATTGATTTTAAGATTGCTATACTCAATGCACAGCCTGCAAAAGCATTAATTGTTTCAAATATTACAGGAACTATCAGAAGCTAATTCCAACATATATAAAAACCAAGAGTACCGTCACCATCTTTCAAGAAGAGGATTCACAAATTTAGAGAATAACATAGTAAGTCTTCCTATAATTCTAAACATAAGCCCAACAATCTTGTTTCTCTTAACCTTTTAACACTGCACTATTTTCTCTCTATCTCTCTCTCTCTTTTAGAAAAACTCTATAGGAAATAAGGAAGACAGCGACCGTAGTGAATTGTGGAGGATTTTTTGCATCACGGGTCTCCAAAATGTATAACATTTAGCATTAAGGTTCTCATTTTAAGAATTTAAACATTCAGGTCTCCAATCTCCTATGTTGTTGGCATTGTTGGTCTCCATCTTGTTTTTATTATTAAATGCTATAAGAGATATCAATTTTTTTAGGCTTTTTATTCCTTAGGTCCAAAATATATATATTTAATAGAAAGGTCCCCAAAAGCTTTCCTTTATTTTTTGAAAGTATAATTTCTTATTGCTTCTATAAAAATACAAAAATATATGTTCTTCAGGACCTTTTTCTCTTAAAAAAAACATTTTTGGGACTTAAGAAACCAAAAGGCCTCAAAATATTGCCAACTCGTATTGCATTCAACAACAAAAGAAAAAAAAAATTGAAAGAGACTAACAGTAACAATAAATTAAGAGTTTAGGACTTCAATATCCACATTCTTAAAATAGAGACTAATGGTGCTAACAAATAAAGAGTTTTGGGACCTGGGTATCTAAATAAAACGAGCACTTAAATGCCAACAGATTAAGAGTTTGAAGACTTGAGTATATAAATTCTTAAAATAAGGACCTAAATGCTAAATGTTAGAAAGTTTGAGGACTTATGACGGATTGGATCTTCTTCAACATTTAGTAACAATGGTATTTTGTTAAGAACACTATTTCTATCTCTTTTAACCAAAAAGACTAAAGCTTAAGAAGAAATAAAATCCCGAGCTGATGTCTTTTCTTTCCTTTCACCTTGACTTTTCCTTGGTTTAAAAGATGTCATAGAGTATTTTCTTTTATTGTTAGTGGAGGAATCGAGAGCTATGTCATATAGTTGATCAATACTAGATTCCAATTCAATGGAAGAATCTTTACTAAATTTGTTATCAATAAATTCAACATATCTTAATTCCACTGTTATATTAGAATCTAGGTTCATCAAGCTATATGCCTAGGAATGTTCAATATATCATGCAAAAACTAATTTAATTCCTCTTGCACGTAACTTTGATGATTTAGGGTCATGAATTCTATAGAAGGCTATATAGCCCCGCACCCTTAATTTTTAGATTATTTACTCTAGAAGCTTCTTTTTAAAATGTTTAGACAATCCTAAAAAAATGTTTTTGGATTTTGTAAACACTTTTAAAAGAACCCAGTCATTTAGTAGTGTTTATGATCAAGATCGATTAACAATGGATTAAATTTTGATTTGTTTGTCAAATAAAATAACAGCCTATTCCAACAAACTTTGAACATAAAAATATCAGCTTGAGGAAAAAAAAAAAAAAGAAAACTACTTTCTTTTGTCTTAGCGTAAAACTGCTTTCTTTGTTCTATTTCGATTTTTTCTTCTCTGGTGCTCGAATAAAAAGCCAAGCGATTGGGGTTTTGCCCTAGTTTTTGATCCGGGTGTATACGATTGATCATTCGTTTATGGTCCAAGAATTAGAGAAGAAGTTGGGTTCTTTTTACTTTTTAGAATATAAAACATTACCTTTAAACAGAAAAAGAATATAAGAGAGGTTATTTTGTATAATACGGTATATCGTAACTTTTGATAGATCCTGGCATTTAACACCATTAAATTTGAATGCTACGGCCTAGAAAGAAGCACTAGTGTGCTAGAGGCACGCACTTGTGTAGACCTTCCTAATAATAAGACTCGTTGTAAGTGACTCACCCCAAGAAATTTTTGATCTGTCAGACACAAAATATATAGCACATGGCCCTGCCACTGCTACTAGTGTTACAAGCTCGTTACTAACAAAATAATAAGACTTAATTATGGGGCTTATAGTTTTAAGAGAAACGAAACTATAACTTGACAGACATGTAAGGAATTTTTCCATGGAAAAACAACATGCTATGGGCCTCACAAGTGATTCACTGCACGATGCAAATTGCGATACTAAATAATTCAAGTGAAGTCAACCAAGACATCTTCTCATTTGTTTATTATATTCAATCTTATCTATTTGATTCAAGTAAAGTCAAATAAGACCAATCAGAACCACATCACAAGGCAATAGTTGCTTTCCCTGGACATCCTCTCATTTTTTTTATTATATTCAATCTTACACATTTGATTTAGGTAAAGTCGAATAAGACCAGTTAAGACCACATCACAAGACAACAGTCCGCTTTCCCAAGACGTCTTCTCATTTATTTATTAGATTCATATTTGATTAATAAGTCCAGTTAGGACCACATCACAAGGCAACGGTCAGCTTTCACCAGACGTCTTCTCATTCGTTTGTTATATCAAATCTTACACATTTGATTCAAGTAAAGTCGAACAAGACTAGTCAGGACCTTATCATAAGACAACGGTCAGCTTTCCTAAGGCGTCTTCTCATTCGTTTATTATATTCAATCTTACACATTTGATTCGTCATTAACTAGTTGGTAGTTAAAATTCTCATATCAACTTAAAGCAAAGCACCACCCAAAAGAGAAAAAAAGAAAAATGGCTTCGGACCACTTGGAACCATGGCATGACCTGAGCAGCAAGGTGATGATGGTGACCGGAGCCTCTACGGGTCTCAGACATGAGTTCTACATTGACCTCGCAAAGGCTGGCTGCCATGTCTTTGCCACTGCCCGCCATGTTGACCACCTCAAGTCCCTCTACGATCAAATTAACTTGTTGTTTCACCCACTCATTCGCCGTCGTCTTCTAGAGTTAGAGCTGTGGCGGTGGAGCTCAATGTTTGCGCTAACGGCCTACCATTGAGAAGTCCGTACAAACGGCTTGGGTGGCCTTTGGGAGGATTGATGCTTTGATTAACAATGCAGGATTCAGATGTTATTATTAATATTTTTCTATTGTTTCTATTGGGTTAAAATTCATTTCTGATTTCTTTTAAAAGAAAATTTTTGTGTCACATTAGTTCTATGTTTATAAATATAATAGACTGCAAGTTGGTTTTACTAGAGGGAATCCCTCTTTTATTCTTTTTTTTTATTTGAAACAAAGCCCTTTTTTTTTACAAGCTCCTCAACATGTGTGAAGGTTGAAGTTTATAGTTATGTTTGTGCGCCTTAGGTAATGTGAAATCTCTAGACTTGTCTGAAGAGGAATGGGACATTATTTTCACAACTAATTTGAAAGGAACCTGGATGATGTCGAAGTACATTTGTAGACTGACGCGTGATGTAGGTTGGGGAGGATCTATTGGGTTTTGTTGGATTTTTTGATTCAAATAAGCAGTGGAAAATCAAAATTAATTCCCACAAAACCCTTGCAGGATCCATGCAATTTGATTAGATTGATAAGAGAGTCATAGAATCTTAACAGGACGACAAAAGGGGCAAGATTGCAAGAAGGAAGAGAATGGGTTCACTCCAATGGCACCCTAACTCGAGCTTTTTGTATTTATGATTAGATTTAGACATTGTTACTTAGAGCAATGCCCTCTGTAGGTATCCACACGAATAGACTCTTTCTAAAATCGAATTGATGTGCTAACACCCTCTCCTTGTGTTAAATGACTCTCTCTAATTTTAGGGTTTTTAATGTTTTTGCCTTTTAGAATAAGATAACGCCTTTTTACTTCTAATTTGGCCAGAAACCCTAAAATAGATACATATATATATTGACTCCTAGAAAGAGTCAGATTTTAATTAAGGTAAACTGTAATTCAAATATGATTCATAAAATCTAGACAATGTCAGATTTAATGAACCTAGACGTATCTAGTACATCGAATCTGGATATTATCAGGTTTATTGAACTTAGACACAGTAAACTCAAAATTATTTTTTGATCTGTTCTAAGTGTGTGACCTTTTAGGTTCATATAACATTGATAGTGGGCTTGAAATTCTATTTTTGGCCCACAAATCATAAGAGGCCTCTAGCAAGGCATCATGATTCCCCAAGTTATGCGAATGTTAATAATCCGACATAACCTAATATACAATAAGTATTAAAGTCCTTTTGTTACAAGATATCTTGATTGGATATAAGGCATGGTTTATGTCATCCTTATACTATTCAATCATATTATTTCTCAATCTTCAGTAGACTGATATTGATAACCCTTATCAATTCATTCTAGTATGGCCATACATTTTTCTTTAGTTTAACTTATCGAGGAGTTCATAGATATCTTTCTCATAATAAATTAGCGACAAATTCCTTCTTAATCACTTACATTCCTCACATGATTCACTCTATATTCAACAATAATCCATTCCATCATCCTGTTAAAGATAATATTAGAATGTGTCAAAATATAGAACTTGTCATGTAGGAAACAATGGTGATTTCATGTTAGAGGACTAGGATGATACTATTGTGATGAGAATTACTTATGACAATTATTCATGCAGTATTCTCATAGCGGGTCGATCCAATACATTATTTCTCAAATATGCATCTATGAGTTGACTTAGTATCTCAAACACATGATTAGTAAAATATAATCATCAGTCAAACTTCATACTAGTCTTTATTCATTATTATCCCAATAATAACGACTGACTAAGGATAATTAAGAAAAAAATTCAATTTTCACCTAAAAGTTTCACTATCAAGTCACATGCTTGATGACATTAGGTAGAATTAACTATTCATAAAATTAGAATAAAAAACAATAATGAAAATGCTTCTTTACTAATAAAATACAAATGTAATGAAGTCAAAATATGGTCATTACATAATTGGCCTAGGGCACATCACTAATAGGATCAGTCATCAATATTTCTTCTATTAATGGGCTTAGTTGTGGCCAGGTGTCTGGAGCTCTCGTATAGCAAGCGTGAACATGTTGTCACAGGTAATGAGAAATATTCGTGCAACTGATCATTTAAGCTGAAAACACTGTTGTAGACACGCTTGTCAACATTTGGCAACAAATAATAATTTTGGAATATGGAATTATCCTTTCTCTGATAATTTATTTGGTGTCATGGGGGCCTTCAACTGAATGATAAGATAATTCTATTGAGGAATAGGTAGATGATCAAATAAAAAAAAAAGATACCTAAGAAATTGCATGCTAGGAAAGTAAGAATAAAAGAATCAATTTCTTTATTATTATTATTATTATTATTTTTAAATCATAGTGTCAAGACTGACAAAGAATGGTTATGGCTTTATTTATTGTAAGTACTTCTTGGCAAAATGAGTTTACTAAATGTAGCTATCATTTGCCTTCTTATTTTGCCTTTCCCCCTTTAATACCTTATTTCTATTTCTATTAGGGCAATCAGAAACTAATATGCATAAATTTTAATCATGGTGTATTGGAAACTATGTTAGAAAAATAGTATGCAGCAGAATTTTAAAATTTTTTATATTAGAGTATTATCTAATACACAAGTTTGACACACTATATATATAAATTAACTAGATCTTACTAACCTCTAAATGCCAAAGAACTCCCGCAATCCGTGAAGAGAAGTAACGTTCCAAAAGAGCCTCAACCAGGTGGTCTTCTTTGCTATTCTCTATCCATGATCGGAGTGAGTGTGGCTCACACGTATAGCTCTTCCACTAGGTGACTCTCCATCCAACCAATTGAGAGAACCCAAAGCTAGTGTTCTTGATTTGTGAACAAGAGCTTTTAGGGAGTTTCAGAATCTCACTTGTAGAGTATCACTCTTAATCTCTCAATTGATCTAAATAATAATGAGACTCACTCACTTTTTAAGGCCTTATATGATAAGGATTGACTTCTGGGCCCAACCTCTATAAAAAGGGAGTGAGTCTCATTATTATTCAGATCAATTAAGAGATTAAAAGTGAAACTCTATTGGTGACATTTTGAAAACTCCCTTAGAGCTCTTGTTCACAAATCATGAACACTAGCTTTAGGTTCTCTCAATTGGTTGGAAGGAGAGTTGTCTGGTGGAAGAGCTGTACATGTGAGCCCACACTCTCTCCGATTGTGGATAGAGTATAACAAAGAAGGCCAATTGGTTAAGGTTTTTCTAGAACGTTACTTCTCTTCACTGATTGAGAAAGCTTTTCGACATTTAAAGGTTAGTAAGATTTGGTTAATTTATGTATATAGCTTGTCAAACTAGTATTTTAGAAAATACTCTGATATAAAAATTTTTAAAATTATGTTGCATACTATTTTTTTAATAATTTGAACGTACTCTTGACTAAGATCTCCATTCCAACTAAGCAATTCATCTCTAACATCACCCTCTAGTTGGTTTTTCTTTGTCAAATGTAACTTTTATTCTTTCTCTCTCTTTCTCTCTTTGACCATATCATAAGGACTCTTTTCATTAAAGTCGCTCCAAGATCATGATCAACTTTCAAACTTGGTTTTTTTTAATGCTACACAAACTTTTTTTCCCTTTCCATGTTGGGAGGAAGATGCATACTCCTCATCGTCCTCTTGGGATATTTTTACCTAATCTTAACTAAATCCTCATCCAAAACAATCACATGCACAAAAGCAATATCATCACAACAATCACATATGCATAAAATGCAATCAAAATGAATTGATAAAATTAATCAACTAAGTGTTAACATAACTAACATTAAAGTCCATTCTCAAAGTATTAACACATATGTTAAACTAATTACTAAAAATGCATTAACAAAAATTAAAAAACAAATTAACATAAAGCACAAACAAAACAATTTGATAGAATTAATCAACTAAACACATAAACCGATCAATTATGTGTTAAGTATCAAAAAGCAACATGCATAACTAATAAAAAACATATTAACAAAAAGAAGAAAAAACAAATTGACATAGGTAACATTAAAAGTAATTAATAAATTAAAACTAATAAACAAATTAAATAATTGAATTAATTTTAAAACTAAAACTAAAATCCTAAATAATTAAATTAAAACTAATTCATACAAACTCTAAATCTTAAAAACGCTACAATAACAAAATTTTAAAACTAACAAAACTAACTAAATTACAATACTAATTTAAAACTAATTACTAAAACCAGCATGCATAACCGACAAAACACATTAAAAAAAAAGGGGAAAAAAACAAATTAAGATGTATAACATTAGAACTAATAATAGATTAACAAAACTAACGAACAAAACTAAATAATTAAATCAAAACAAATTCACACAAAATCTAAATAATAACTAGTGAGTTTTGAGCAACAAAAGACACAATAATATTGGTATGATAGTCATAGAGAATTTTATGAAACATGTGATAGGTGTCACAAGAAATAGTCTTGATATAATGCAAATTGATATGTAAAATCATCAAAAATAAAATTTAAACAAATTCCAATACAATCGAACAATTTCATAACCAATTTGAACAATTTTAACAGCAATCTTCAATAAATATCTTGGCTAATAACGAAAAGAGAGAAAGAGAGAAGAGAGACCTTAAGATTGGGAAGAGTCCATGATGGAAAGGGCTTGGAGCAATGGTGAAGCAGGCTTTACACGATGGTGGCATTGTTAAGTGCATGAGGAGATGATCAGAACAACAATATAGAGGCAAAGTGCTTCACAGAGATGGCGAGACAGGGAGAGAGAGTAAGTTTGAGAGGATGAGAGACAGTGTGGGTTCAAGAAAGAGTTCAAGAAAAGGAGTGTTATGGGTTCACGGTGGTGTTGATGGCCATGATGGGTCAATGGTTTTGGGTGTTAAGGCAGAAAGGGAGTAGGTTAGAAGGAGAAGCGGTTGGGTTAGAGAGGGAAACCAAATTATTCAAACGGGGGGAGGGCACAAACTTATATAAAAACATATAGTGTCAGCACATATAGCCATGCAAAATTGGTGCTCGCGGCCGCGTGTGTCTACCTTACATGATGATTTTTAAAAAATCATTGAGTAAGACAAAGATTTTTGAACTTTATACGATGGTTTGTTTTAAAAAATTATCGTTTAACTTTTAACTTTTTTATATTTCTTATTGTAAATTATAATTATCCTTATTGATCATATCTAATAATCATATTATCAATATTAATCATATTTATTATTTTAAATATTTGTATGGATGGTTAATTTATATTAATATTTTGCACATAGTAATAATAATTATTTTATCAATTATTATCCATATTAACAAATAAGATTATATAATAATAATGTATTATTTACATAATTATTAATATTATTATAATAGTATTAATATAGTTAATTAATACTAATATACTATTATATATCTTTAATATGATACTTATAATTGTATAATTATTAATACATATAATTAGATAATCTGTAGTTCTGAAGCATACTCAACAGTTTTTTTAGTAGACCATCGTGTAAACTAGAATGTGCGCCACATCAAAAAAGCTCACCGCTGCATGTGAGGCTTTTAGCTTTTTTTTTTTCCTTTTTATATTATATTTATAAGAAACCGTATTTATATTTATTATTGTAAATATTATTAATTATTATTGCTATTATAATGGTTAATTTATATTAACATTTATGCATAGCGATAATAATTATTTTACCAATTATTATCCTTAATATCAAATAGGATTATATAAAAATAATAATATATTATTTACAGTATTATTAATATTATTATAATACTGTTAATATTGTAAATTAATGATAATATACTATTATATCATCATTAATATGATACTTATAATTATATAACTATAATTCTATGATTATTAATACTTATATATAATTTCTAGTTCTAAAGTTTAAACGACGGTTTTTTCTAGTAAACTGTTGTGTAAGCTAGAATGTGTGGCCGTGCCAAAGAAGCTCGTGGTCACACCCAAGGCTTTTAGCTTTTGTTTCTTTTTATATTATATTTATAAGAAACGGTATTATCTTTATTATTGCAAATACTATTAATAATTATTACTATTATGATAGTAATTTATATTAATATTTTACGCATAGTGATAATAATTATTTTATCAATTATTATCCTTATTATCAAATAAGATTATATAACAAAAATAATATATTATTTACAATATTATTAATATTATTATAATACTATTAATATTATAAATTAATAATAATATGCTATTGTATTATCATTAACATGATACTTATAATTATAAAATTATAATTTATGATTATTAATACTTATATATAATTTGTAGTTCTAAAGCTTAGACAATGTTTTTTTAGTAAACCATTAGATAACTAGGACGCACGGCTCGTCGAAGATGTAACGCCCTTTACAGATATCACAGATGTCGTTACATTTATTCATGTTATTATTTAAGATAAGCTATTAAGATTAAAATCATAATTTAATTAACATATTCCTAGGATCCATTCTTTTCATCATTTTTTTTAAACATTTATTAAAAACTATTTATATGTATGTACTTTTCAAATAGTTTACCAACACAATATAATAAGATTATAATTTAACTAAAAATCAAAGCAACTTTTGAAATCTTTCAGAATAGTTCTGTAGGCCAAACTTTAGACATTGACAGGCCGAACATGACCAACAGTTCAAACTTCAACCATCGACAGCCACCCGAGGCTATGCAAAATCGAAGTTTTAAAATACTTAGATCGACAAGTCGATACAGGGTAATCGGTAGGCTGATCATTGCATCGGCAGTCTGACCAGTAATGGTTGACAAGCCAATCTACTATCAAAATCAAAATCATTAAAACAATTTCCAATATGTCATAGTGCAGAAAATAAACATTTAAAGTAATAAAAACATAATTCATAAATTTTAAACTTCTTTCTAGGCGTCTTCTGTTTTCAATCCATTGTGCATAGCTCACATGCTACCCTTGCCCTCCACCTATTCCATAATCTTCTTACCTTTATCTACAACATGATGTAGAACTAAGTAAGCAAAAAGCTTAGTAAGTACACTTTAAAATCTCACAAGATAAAACATTCTATGAAAATCTTTATGAAACATTATAATCATAATCATCATCAACATAATAATGCACTTGGCATAGTCTCATATAGAACGTATCTTTTATTATATTATTCATAGTAAAACTTCATTCATTTTATCTTTAAGAGCTCAAGTGTTGCACCATTATCATCTTTGTAGGTGCGCCGTCATGAGAGGAAATGGGTAGTTAATCTAAACCAAACATGACATCATAAACATAAACATAACATAACATAGAGTATGCAACACTTATTTAAGTGATACATATATACAAATATATATATATATATATGCTTGCAAGCTTTCGCAAACGTCATCAACAAGACATTCATTGAACTTTCATAGAACATCAAAAGCTTTCATGGAAGACATCATGTAGATCAACTTTAAAAAAAATCATCACAAAACATATCCTCATAAAACTTTCATAAGCATTCATTATATTGTAGGTGAGAATGCACTTACTTGACTTGCTTACTAACCTTTTCTTTAGATGATATCGTTGTAGTCTTGATGTGCTCACTTCCTGGAATGTTCATGTCATACATTTATATAAAAATAAAATTAATATTTATCCATATTCAAGAAATCTTCCAAAACCATAATACTTTATTCACACCTCCATTTCAAGAAATACATAAACACAAATATATTTTACCAACTTATGAGTACTCATGCAAAAACTATAATACTAATACCCGCCTGACCCTTATGTATTCATAATTCAATAACTCACAATTCATACACAATTAGAGCATGAGACTCTAGAGGGACAAAGCTAACATATAAACATAATATCATGATTTTTCATTGGTCATATAAATTCCATTTCATAACTAAAACAAGTCACATAACACACAACACAAAATCTACAAGCTATAACAAAACAATGAGTAATCCTTACTAACACTCATATAATAAATTATCTATATCTTAAAATAATTTCATAAAAAGACTACATATAATAGACACCTAAAAATACAACATATCCAAAATTGGGCTTCAAATAAAATCAGAATATATCAAAACATATATTTGAAAGTCAATGGTAAAACTAACGTCAGGTTTGAAAAGCGGTGAGCATCCTTTGGTAAAAATTTTCAAATAAATAAAATAAAATTACTTTGACTCTAAAATTTTTATGACATTAACATGTAAATGCAATACCACAAAAAGTTTCATTGTCAAATAAATTCGTTTAATCATACAAAAACGTCACACAACAAGAAATCCAACAATTCATTGATAGAACAGCCATAAAACCTAGTCTTAAAAAAATTCAATAACATAAAATATTCATCATTTCACCATGAGACTTTCCAGTTCAACACTTAATATATACATGAATATATCTGCCAAATTTCATGCAAAATAACATTCATTTACATTATGAACAAAGACTATATTTTTGTGCAACATAACCAATCAGCAACAGTCTACTATGAGCGGTAGAGTCTAAAAATTTAATATCTCAACATAAAAAACTCCAAATGGTGTGAAATTTTGAGGAACATCTCATAACACATAAATAAATATCATAATAAAATTTCATTACAAATGGAAATTTGTAGGCAAAGTTAAGGGGGTCAGATTATAGAGAAAATAAAATTTCAAGATTAATCTAGAATGTATTCTTACCTTGAAATGATTCTTCTCTAATTTCCTTGAGTTTGCCTAGAAGATTACTCAATATTTTATTCAAATATTTGTAGGAAAATAAGGGGAGAAAAAGAAGAAGAAACATGAAGAAAATAGAGAGAAGAACTGAGAGAGAAAAAGTATACGTGAAATAAAAAAAATGGAATGATGTGAAAGTACGACAAATGTTTTTTTCTATAAGTGAGCAAAATTTTTTTTTCCTAAAAAAGATTGATGCTTTCACGTGTAGAATAGAGAGAATCAAGGTGGAAAGTCAAAACAATTTGTTTCACTTACCATATATCATAATTTCAACCCTCATCAAATATCCAATCATCTACAAAAGTCAAATATTCTATTACCTTAAAAAAGGGAAAAAGACCAAAAATATGTGAATCAATCAAAATTAATCATCCCAGCATATCCAATCATCAATGCCACAATTTTGGTGATCACCTATTGATTACTCATTTGTTGTCTTCAGCCTGCCAACGGTTTACTTTAGCTTGCCAAATCTATGAGGTCCTGCCTGCCAATTAAATTCATCGGCTTGCTATTCCGTGAGGGACAATTTAGCCTACCGAACTATCGCATATACTAAAATATAACAAAACATTAATTAATTACTAATTAATTATTATGTGTACAATACAAATGACATGAACACCTTGAGCACATTAATTCCACATGACCATCACCTGTCATCATGCTTAAAATAAAATAGTTAGTAACATTATATCATATATCATAAGGGAAAATACTTTTCATCAATACTTATCTAATAATATCTGTTACATGAAAATTAGCGGGTGTTACAATTCTCCCCACCTTATAAGAGTTTCATCCTCGAAACTCAAAATAGTTATAGATACTTAACCCTCATGTCATCTTCACGTTCCCATGTAGCTTATTTTGCTTGGTGATTTTGCCATAGCACCTTGACCAATGGAATTTCTTTGTTCCTTAAGGTCTTGGTTTTTTGATCTAATATCTCTACTGGTTTTTCTTCATAGCTGAGGTCATCTTATATTTCAATCACCTGTGGCTTAATCACGTTTGTAGAATCTACGACATATTTCATGAGCATGGAAACATGGAACACATCATGAATGGATTACATCTCCAATGGCAATCTCAAATGATAAGCTACTTTGCCTATCTGCTTCGTGATCTCAGAAGGTCCGATAAACCTTAGGTCCAATTTTCCTTTCATTCTGAACTTCATGACTCCTTTCATCGATGCAACTTTTAACAACTTAGAATCACCTACAGTGAATTCTAAGGGCCTTCTTCTTTTATCAACATAACTTTTCTATCGGCTTTGAGCGGTCTCTATTCTTTTTCTTATCAAATTTATCATCTTAGAGGTTTCATTAACAAAATCGGTCTTTTCATCATTAATGCTTTCCACCAGCTACATGCCAACATATAGGCGACCTACATTTTCACCCATACAGGTCCTCATAAGGTGCCATTCCAATCATCACCTGGTAGCTGTTGTTATAAGCAAACTCCACTAATGGTAACATTTTACACCAGCTGGTCTTGAAGTCAAGGGTATAGGTCCAAAGCATATCTTCTAAGATCAAGTTTGTCATTTCTGTTTGGCCATCCGTTTGAGGAAGAAAAGCTGTACTAAAGTGCAACTTAGTTCCCAACACATTCTGACCATTTTTCTAAAACTTAGACGTGAACTTGCCATTACGATTTGAAATGATAGACTTAGGGATTCCATGAACTCCCACTATCTCCTTGACATAAAGTTATGCTAACCACTCCATTGAATAAGTAATCTTGATGGGAATGAAATGCACTGCCTCTGTCAATCAGTCGACAACAACCCAAATAGCATCATATCCATTCAGAGTCCTGGGCAAACCAGTAATGAAAACCATTGCAATCTCCTCCCATATTCCATTTTGGTATCTGAATTGACTGTAAATAGCTGCCAGGTCTCTGGTGTTCAGCTTTGACTTGCTGGCATGTCAAGCATTTCTTTACATATATTGTAATGTCACGTTTCATTCTGAACCACCAAAAACTATCCTTTAGATCGATATACATCTTTGTTGCACCTAGATGAATTGAATAAGGAGTATTGTGTATTTCCATTAAGATTCTTTTCCTTAAGCCATCAACGTCGGGAACACATAAGCAGTCCTTGAGATATAGATTTTGTTGTCTGCAATACAAAACTTTTCACATTTTCCTTCTTTTAATTCCTATTTAATTCTCGTGAGGCTTATATATTGGTCTTACTTACTATGAATCTCATCGAATAGCGTTGAAGTAAGAGTGAGTGCTGAAAGTTATCTAGTTATGATTTCCAACCTGAAGTCTATAATTTCTTTCCTTAAATGCTAAGACATTGCTTGTAACGACATGAACGTGGCAGTAGTCTTCCTACTTAGAGCATCAGCCTTTCTTGGATGATAAAGGATTTCACACAATTATAATCCTTCACCAGCTCTAACCATCTTCGTTGACTTATGTTCAGGTCCTTATAAGTAAATAAGTATTTTAAACTTTGATGATCAGTGAAGATCTTGCATTGAACTCCATACAAGTAATGTCTCCATATCTTCAATGCAAAAACTACGGCTGCCAGCTCGAGGTCATGAATAGGATAGTTCTTCTCATAATCCTTTAGTTGTCTCAAGGCATAAGCAATCACTTTGTCATTTTGCATCAAAATAGCACCAAGGCCCATCTTGGAAGTATCATTGTAAATTACAAATTCGTCATTCCCTTCAAGAATGGCCAAGACTGGAGCTATAGTTAACCTTTTCTTCAGTTCTTGGAAACCCTTCTCACATGTGTCTGTCCAATGAAACTTCTTTCTTTTGTGAGTTAGATTTGTGAGTGGCACTGCTATCATAGAAAAATCTTCCACAAATTTTTCGTAATAACCATCTAGACCCAAGAAGCTCCTTATCTCACTTGCATTCTTTGGTTGTTTCTAGTTGAGAACAACTTCTACTTTAGCAAGATCTAGCATTATCCCTTCCTTTGATACTACATGCCCTAAGAAAGACACTTTGTCGCGTCAAAATTCACACTTAGAGAACTTTGCATGCGACTTGTGTCTCTTTAATGTCATTAGTACAATTCTCAGATGCTCAACATGTTCTTCTTGACTCTTTGAATGAACAAGAATATTGTCAATAAACACAACGACAAATTTATCGAGGAAATCCTTGAATACCTGATTCATCAGGTCCATAAAGGTTGTATGTGTATTCATTAGACTGAAAGGTATAACCACAAATTCATAGTGACCATACCTCAATCTAAAGGCTACTTTTTGGATGTAACCTTCTTTTATCTTCAACTGGTAATATCCTAACTACTGGTCAATCTTTGAGAACATAGACGTGTTGGGTTTTTTGATTCAAATAAGTAGCAAAAAATTAAAATTAATTTCCACAAAACCCTTACAGGATCCATGCAATTTGATTAGATTGATAAGAAAGTCATTAAATCTTACCAGGATGACAAAAGAGGTAAGATTTCTAAAAGGAAGAGAGCGGGTTTACACCGGTGACACCCAACTCTAGCTTTTTGGATTAAGACATTGTTACTTAGAGCAACACCCTTTGCAAGTATCCACACAAACAGACTCTTTTAAAAATGAATTGGTGTGCTAGCACCCTCTCCTTACGGTAAATGACTCTCTCTCTAATTTTAAGGTTTTTAATGTTTTTGCCTTTTAGAATGAGAAAACACCATCTTTTTCTTAATTTGGCTAGAAACCCTAAAATAGATATATATATATATATCTATTTACTTTGAGATAGAGTTAGATTTTAACTAGGGTAAACTATAATTCAAATATGATTTAGAGAATCTAGACAAAATCTATAATTTGAATATGATTTAGAGAATCTAAATAATGTCTGTTATTCAAATATGATTCAGAGAATCTAGATAATGTTAGATTCAATGAACCTAGTGTTAGACATGTATGCCCTAAGGAGTAAAAATGTAATGTGTTTTTGGAGACATTTTTATCAATAAAGAATTCATTTATTATTTATATATCAAATCTTGTCCTCTTTACATTCATATTTGTTGAATGTATGATAAGCAAACAATAGTTTAAGACTGTCGATCTAAACCTTTAAGAATTGGGCATATGATAGACAAATTATATGAAAGACACGATTCTTAAGGTGATGGTCTAAATCATAAGATTCACAATCAAGGGAATAAAGTTGGGCACGTTATTCACGTAAAGATTGTTATGTTGTCTATATCCCTTTTGGGAGATGGTTTGTCTTGACAATCGACGGTGGACTTTGTGAATAGAAACATTGGCACATTGTCATAGGTGACGATGTGTTGGATCAGGACATGAAGTGAATTGATTTGGATCAATAATTCTGCCTCAGCAAATCGATTCACTTTAGACAATCATTTATATTGCATCTTAATCCTAAGATGAATAGTGGGCATATTGTTTTGACTTGTGTCTTTTGATGTGCCAAAGGGTGACACCTACATTTTAATAGTGGTATGCATGCCGATACGTTGGAGGCTCATGACTCTTGATAGTGTAGACCTGTTATTTATAGATATGGAATCCATAGCTCCTCTTTAGGATTAGTGATATCCTCTTATATGCGTTATCCTGTAATTGAAAAACTGGAGCGCTCAACCATTTGGATATATAGGTGTAACCGAATGGTATATTGTCTTTGGATGGTAAGTTTTTTGATGGTGAGATAATGGAACGTATGATAAAAATAATCGGGAAGGTAAGACAGAACTTGTCCTTAAGCAGATTATGGATAAACCTATAGGGATACGATACACTATGATATGTCATAGAGACTTAGCTATATGAGCTTCATAATTCTCTAGAGTCCGAGAGTGCAGCTCCAAGCTTTTAGTGGAGTAGCATTGAAGTTGATAATTATGAAATGTATATCTGGAATATTGGGTTTCATAATTATTAGGAGCTTGAACTATATAGGTCTATTTGGTCCCCTTTGCTAGCTCACAAAATTCTGTAACGATACGGCGTGCTTTTTTAATAATTGGGGACTTAAGTTAGATTTATTATATTGGTTGAAATTTGAAAGAATCAAATAATTCATGTCTGTTTATCGGTTGAATTAATATTGTGACAAAATTAATTTAAGATAAACTTGTTGAATTATTAGGATCGAATAATTCTTGTCTGTTTATCAGTTGATTTAATTTCAGATAAATTAAATCAAGATAAACTTGTAGAATTATTAGGAATCTATTTATTTTTCTAGAGATTATCTAGATAAAGTTGTTTTAATTAGATAACTTCTTTATTGGGTTATTTGAATTAAAACTGAGGCTTTTCCTATAGAATTTTGGGTGGAAAAAAAAAAGATTTGCTGAGATTTTTTTTTGACAGTTCGGCATGCTGATCCTTAAGTTCGGCCTACCAATGGGGCAAGTTCGGCCTACAAGTTAGGCAGATCGGCCTGCCTTTGCGTGAATAAAAAATCACGCGTTTTTATGCGGATTTCATCAGATATTGATCCGAAATTTTATTTTGGTTTAAATTTTTGAGACCTTATCTGATAAGGAATGACCCTAGACCCAACCTCTATAAATAGGGAGAAGGTCTCATAAGTTATATAGATCAATTGAGAGATTAAGAATGAAACTCTGCTGGTGAGATTCTGAAACTCCCTGAGAGCTCTTGCTCGCAAATCACGAACACTAGCTTTGGGTTCTCTCAATTGGTTGGAAGGAGAGTTACCTGGTCGAAGAGCTGTACTGTGAGCCACACTCACTCTGATCGTGGATAGAGAATAGCAAAGAAGACCAGTTGGTTGAGATTCTTCTAGAACGTTACTTCTCTACACGTATTATGAGAGTTCTTCGGCATTCAAAGGTTAGTAAGATCAGATTAATTTATACATATAGCATGTCAAACTTGTGTTTTGGAAAATACTGTAATATAAAAATTTTAAAATTTTGCTGCATACTATTTTTTCAACAATTGGTATTAGAGCCATGGTTTTTACATAAATTTACAAGTTTGTGATCACGCTATATGTATAAATTATGTGATCTTGATCTCTCCTATGCTTGAATTTAATTTTATAGAGATTTGACACTCTAGGTTTTTATTTATTTATATGTTGTCATGGATTATATGGTGAATTTTTATTAATTAATTATGATTGATTAAATTATTATTTAATTAATAATTAATTAATTAATTTATGCCGGTTATGGTTCCTTAGAGGTTAGAATGTGTATCTAGGTTTTTCATGTATTTAGATGGCAGACTATCATCTCTGTCTAAGAATTATTATTTAATTTTAAATTTATAAGAATTTTGTAATTAAATAATTGTTCGGAGAAGACAGATCTAGAAGGCGGATCTAGAAGATGGATGATGGTGTTCCCAAGTATTTCTTGAGTCTCTAATTTTATGTTTTTGAATTGTTGAGAATAAAATTGATAAATTGCATTAAAAATTGTATTTTCTAGAAAGGTTGATTTTTGCTCGATCGGCGTGCCAAACTCTTAAATTCGGCAGGCCGATGGTCGCAGATCGACGGGCCAAACGTGAGGTTCGGCAAGCCATCAACATTGCAGAAATCAAGTGCCTCTGCGGCAGGTCAAATTTTTGGTTCGGCAAGCCGATTAGTCATGAATCGACAGGCTGATCTGTGAAGATCGGCATGCTAGTGGGTCATGACCGATAGGCCGATTACTCAGATCGGCTTGCCGATAGAGAGCTAAAATTTTTCCATAAAAGGTGCAGTTTTTTGATGTAGTTTTAATTTTATTTTTAGGACAATTCTAAGAAACATTAAATTTGGATATAACCAAAAATATAGAGTATTTGATTTATGCAGGATTGAAGACTTGAAGATGAGCATTACATGAAGAAGGATACAGCTTGAGGATTTAAGGATGAAGAATCGATAATATGTTTTGATTATTCTCTTGTAATCTTTTTGTTTTCTATTCTCTAGGGTGGAACCATAATATTACGGTTATTTATTATTATTTTGCTTAATTGCTTTGCTTGTCTACATTATAATATGATTTGCCATGTATATTGATAACATGCCATATAGAATAGGGAGTGCCGCTCATATTAAAATTGTTCATGCATGTCTTTTAAAATAAAACCTTGATTTCAAAAGATTGAGTGGGAGAAGGTTTTTGAAGAGGGGACCTAAGGCCTCCATCGTTGGTCTATAGGAAGAACATGGTGGTCCCGACCCCTTGGAAGGGATTTCTATCATGTACTAGATTTGATCTGTAAGAGGATAAGATATTTTAGCATGATTTATGGTTGCACACCCCTAGGTGGTGATTATAAATTAAGGATAAAATATTGAAACGATGGTTATACACTCATGTTAATTTTATTATTAACCTCCCTTGGGAGCTCTGTTTTTAAAAAAATGGCCAAAGAAACGATTATTAATATATGCTGGATCATATGGGTCTTGGATGGCATATATTAATCAAGAGAGGATCCGTGTTCCTGATTGAATTTGGCATGACTCCTCTAGGAGCTTGTTGAATTCTGAGTTGGGAATTATCGTTGTAAGATTGTGATATTTTCAAGGCTTTGACACATAAACACATTTGTATTTTTTTACATGATTGTGTTATTTTACTAAATTATTAGATTTAAAATGTCTAAAAACACTTTATCTTTGATACTTGACAAAAACCTATTAACCGGAGAGAATTATAATGATTGAAAACGGAACCTAGATATTGTCCTTTCTTTTAAGAAACTAAAATTTATGCTGACAACCCCTTGTCCTCTTGAGCCTACGGGAGACTCAACCAATGAGCAATTTCAACCGTACGATCGTTGAAAAGATGCAAATGATCAGGCCCGTTGCTATGTTATGGCCAGCATGAATAATGTGCTAGAGGCTCAACATGAAGATTATGAGACTACAAAGCAGATCTTGGATAATCTTGAAGACATGTTTGGCGGCCAGGCCATAACAAAGCGACAAGAGGGGCTTTGAAAACTCTTAAACTGTAAGCAGAGGCCGAGGACATCTGTAAAGGAGCATATGATGTTGGTCATGGGTTACCTCGTTGAGGCTCAAACCAATGGAGCTGATATCGATGCTAAAACTTAGAAGATTATGGTCTTTGAGACTCTACCTAAGGAATTTATTCTGTTTAGAGCTATTTTTAATTTGAGCAATAGACAGGATACGACCTTAACAGAATTAATGAAACAGTTATAGGAGTTTGAACTGTTGATCAAGAAGTTTTCTGTTGGTGACGAGGCCAACCTGGTAGCCGCTTCTTGTTCCAATCCCAATTATGGGAATGGAAAGAAGCAATGGGCCAAGAATATGAAGTCTTTTGTTCCTGCTAACAACAAGAGCAAGAAGAAGAAGAAGAAGAAGAACTCAAAAAAGCTTGAGTGCTTCTTCTGCGGGAAGGTTGGGCATATAAATAAGCATTACAAGGACTTCCTTTCCAAAGGAGATAGGTGTGATCTTCTATATTTAGAAACTTGTTTAGTTGAGGAATCCAATGACATTTGGGTTATAGATTCCAGTGCAACTAATTATGTTTGTGTTTCTCTGCAGGGGTTGAAAGAAACAAGAAGTCTACTTCATGAAGACTTCATGCTTCAGATGGGCGATGGATCCTTGGTCATAGCGAAAGCAATGGGAGACATCCATCTTCATTTTGATAATTATAGGAATTTAATTTTGCAAGATTATTTTTATGTTCCTAAATTTAAGAGGAATTTAATTTCTGCAGCTTATTTATTTAAAGACTCTTATTTGGTTTCTTTTAATAATAAAGTGGTGACTCATAAAAACAAATATTTTATCCGTCCTAGATGGATGCAAAATAATCTATATTTTATTAAACCTAAGATAGACTTACTGCTTAATGCTGAGATAAATTATAATAACTCTAAAAGACTTAAAACTTCTCACTCTAATAAGACTTATCTTTGGCATTTACGCCTTGGTCATATTAACCTAAATAGGATTCAAAGGCTAGTACGGGATGGACCTTTAAGTCACTTAAAGGTGGAATCTATACCTCAATGTGAATCTTGATTACATGGTAAAATGACCAAAAGTCCATTTGGGTCTAAGGGCAATAGGGCCGAAGGGGTTCTAGAATTTGTGCATAGTGATGTTTGCAGACCGATGAACATCCGGGCACGAGGAGGGTATGAGTATTTCGTCACTTTTATTGATGACTACTCAAGGTATGGGTATGTGTACCTGATGCACCACAAAAGCAAAACTTTTGATAAGTTCAGGGAGTTTCAGGCTAAAGTGGAAAAACAATTGGGTAAACCCATAAAGGCACTTCGATTTGATCGAGGTGGAGAATACCTTTTTGATGAGTTTCTAGGACACTTATTAGAGAATGGGATTTTATCCCATTTGACTGTGCCGGGCAATCCGCAGCAAAATGGCATAGCGGAAAGAAGGAATAAGACTTTATTAGACATGATAAGGACCATGATGAGTTATTCGTCATTGCCTTTATCCTTTTGGGGATATGCACTACAAACCGCATGTTATCTTTTGAATAATGTGCCTTCAAAATTGGTCCCTAAAACTCTTCACGAGTTGTGGATAAGCAGAAAGACATCCTTAAACAATATTTGTATATGGGGATGTCTGGCTCATATCTTGTTTAGGGATGCGGATAAGTTGGAAGCACGTTTGGAAGTTTGCGTGTTTATACGATATCCAAAAGGGACTAAAGGGGGTTATTTCTATAACCCAAAGGAAACTAAAGTCGTGGTTTTAACTAATGCAACTTTCCTTAAGGAGAGTTACATGGACAACTTTAGGTCTCGAAGCCATGAACATAGAGATGATGTCTATGGAGACTAATCAGGTCTGGGAGCTCTAGAGGTTCCAAATAAAACCATTCTGATCAATGTAGAAAGACCAAACGAACCCAAACAATGACCTAAGGGGCCTCGACGTAGTGGGAGGATCAAGCGTCAACCTGAGAGGTATATGTTCAATGGGGAGACCTTCTTGGCTGAACTAGATGAACATGACAGGGATCCTTACACTTACGCAGAGGCTATGGAAGATGTTGATTCGAAACTCTAAACAGAGGCCATGAACATAGAGATGATGTCTATGGAGACTAATCAGGTCTGGGAGCTTGTGGATCTTCCCGAAGGGGTAAAACCTATAGGGTGTAAGTGGATCTACAAGAGGAAAAGAGGAATGGATGGAAAGGTTGAAACCTTTAAGGCTAGACTGGTAGCTAAGGGTTATACACAAAAGGAAGGAATCGATTACGAGAAAACCTTTTCACCTATAGCCATACTTAAGTCCATCCGGATTCTCTTGTCCATAGCTGCTGCTCTCGACAATGAGATTTGGTAGATGGATGTCAAGATGACTTTTCTAAATGGCTATCTTGATGAGTCCATTGATATGGAACAACTAGATGGGTTCAAGGTCAAGGGTCAAGAGAGTAAGGTTTGTAAGCTGCTAAAGTCAATTTATGGACTTAAGCAGGCTTCCCGTTCTTGGAACATAAGATTTGATTAGGTGATCAAGACTTATGGGTTCTCACAAAATGTGGATGAGCCATGTGTTTACAAATACATTAAGGATGGGAAGGTGGTTTTTCTACTGCTCTATGTTGATGATATTCTGCAAATTGACAATGACATTGGGACATTGTCATCAGTCAAATTATAGTTGACCAAGCAGTTTAACATGAAGGACTTGGGTGAGGCTAATTTTGTTCTCGATCTTTCGGGATTGGAAGAATAAAATGATAGCTTTGTCACAGGCCGGCTACATAGATAAGATTCTCAGGAGGTTTGCAATGTAGGATTCCAAGAAAGGTAGGCAACCATCTAGGTCTGGAATTACTCTTTCTAAGAAAGACTCTCCAAAGTCTGATGAGGAAAGAGAATACATGAAGAATGTGCCTTATGCTTCAGCAGTGGGTAGTCTCATGTATGTCATGCTTTGTATATGACTGATTATTTGTTATGTGGTTGGGATTGTAAGTCCATTTCAGGCGGATCCAAGACCGAACGTTGGGTTACGATCAAGCATATTTTCAAGTACCAGAGAAGGACTAGAGGGTATATGCTTGTGTATTTAAGTGAGGACTTAACTCCTCTAGGATATACTGACTAGATTTTCAATCCTGTCTAGATTCTAGGAGATCGACTTCGGGCTTTATGTTTACTCTAGGGGACAGTGCCATCAGTTGGAGAAGTGTGAAGCAAGATTGCACTTTAGATTCAACGATAGAGGTCGAGTATGTGGCAGCTAGTGATGCTTCGAAAGAACTAGTGTGGCTCTTCAAGTTCCATGGGGATCTTGAGGTAGTTCCTGGAATGGACAAGGTGGTACCACTGCACTGTGATAATAGTGTGGTGATAGCTAATGCTAAGGAACCAAGATTTCATAAGAAGAGTAAGCATATTGATCGAAAGTATCATGTGATAAAGGACTTTGTCGAGGGCTGGCATGTTACGGTGTGCAAAATCACATCAGAGGACAATTTAGTTGATCCATTCACGAAGACACTTACGGGGAGAGTCTTTTAGAGGCATGTGGAAGGTATGGGGATGTGAGATTTATCATATTTACTCACTTAGTGCAAGTGGGAGACTGTTAGACATATATGCCCTAAGGAGTAAAAATGTAATATATTTTTGGAGACATTTTTATCAATGAAGAATTCATTTATTATTTATATATCAAATCTTGTCCTCTTTACATTCATATTTGTTGAATGTATGATGAGCAAACAATAGCTGAGACTGTTGGTCTAAACCTTTAAGAATTAGGCATATGATGGACAGATTATGCGGAAGACATTATTTTTAAGGTGACGGTCTAAATCATAAGATCCACAATCGAGAGAATAAAGTTGGGTGCTTTATTCATGTACTCAAGTGTTCATGTCATTTACGTTGTGTGTTTAATAATGATTTTGTAATAATTAATGCTTTGATGAATTTTAGTGTATTAAGGCAGATCGGCAAGCCGAAGCTTCAAGTTCAGTAGGCCGAATTGTCTCTTACGGAATGGCAAGCTGATGAATATGATCGGCAGGCTGGACCTCACAGCTTCAAAAGGCCAAAGTGAACCATCAGTAGGCCGAAGATAACTAACGAGCAATCTGCAGAAATCTCCCAAAATTTGTGACTGAGATAATTATGATGATTGGATAAAATTGGATGATTTAATGTGATTGATTAGCATATTTTTGGATAAATTTCCTCATTTTAGGAAATGAAATGTTTGACTTTGGATTGACTGGATTTAATTGATATGGTTTCTTATTTTGAAAAGGTAAAATATGGTAAGTACGATCAAAATTGTTGACTTTCCCCAATCCTCTCCACTTCCCACTTGAATTGGCCACAATTAGTCAAAAAATTCTGATGTTATAGAAAAGAATAGCTTCCCCTTTTTTATGCCATTCTTAATTCTTACGATAATTTCACTCTTTCTCTCTCTCAGAAACATTTTCTCAAACTTTTTCTTCCTTCACCACGTTCTTTTCTTCTCTTCTCTCTTTAATTTCGGTTGCAAACAATTAAAAGAAATATTGAAATTTCTTTGGGTGAATTTGAAGGAGTTTGAGAAGAATTCGTTTTAAGGTAAGAGTTCATCTTTTGGTATTTCTGAAATGTAATTTTCCTCCTTAATTCGGCTGCCATAATTTTGCCTAGGAATTTTCTTTTGGTCTGAAATTTTAGTATGATGTTCATATATGTGTTATGTGATATTCCTCCAAATTTCACGTTAATTGGATTTTCCTATGTGAAGTTCTGAATTTTCTTCTCTCTGCCACTCGTAGAAATTTGTTGCTGATTAGTTGTGGGCACATAAATGTAGCCTTTATTTATAGAGCAAATGAATGATTCTCTCACGAAATTTCATGTGTATACGTTTATGTATATGTTAAATTTATAAAGTGGATAGTCTCATGATAATATGATGAATTCTTTATGTGATATGGAATTTTCATTAAGACTAGGTTATGAGACTGCTTTATCAAGTAAATTGTTGGACTCCTTGTTGTGTGATGTTTTTGTATGATTAAATGATTTTTATTTGGTGACAAGGATTTTTTTTTTTTGTGGTTTTGTAATTATATGTTAATAGGTTGTCATATAAGTTTTGGAGTCTAAATAATTTTATTTTAAATATTGGAATATGAAAAATGTATGCAACTCACTGATATGCTAAAAGTCATTTTGTTCATGTCTTCCAATGCATGTTTTGGGATAGTTTGAATTTTATTACAAGTTGATTTTTGGCTATATTGTAATTTTATGTGTCTATTATATGTAGTATTTTTATGAAATTATTTTCGGATATAGATAATTTATTATGTGAATGCAAGTTAGAATTGTTCACTGTTTTGCTAATGGCTGGTAGATTTTATGAGTATGATTGTATGATTTGTTTGAAACATCAAATGGAATTTTTATGACCAATGAAAAATTATGATAATATGTCTATGTATTAATTTGGTTCCTGCCAAGTTTGGTGCCCCAAATTGAGTGTGAATGTTGAGTTATTGAGTTATGAATTCTTGGACGTCAGAAAATATTTGTGTTGATAGTTTTGTTCCAGTGATTTATGGTTAAGGAAGCATATTATGAATTATGTTTCCAAGAGATGAATATATGTGTAATGTTATATGGAATGGATGACATTATGTGGTGATAATTAAATCTATGAAAATAAATATTAATTTTATGTATCTTTAAATAAATGTATGGCATGAACACACTAAGGAACGAGCACATCGAGACTGCGGTAACGTCACCTACAATTCAATTAAGGTTAAGTAAGCTATATAAGTAAGTATATTCTCACCTACAACATGATATGTTTTATAAAGGTTTGAAATTATGTTCATGATGATATCTATGATGACTTTATGATGATTTCATTTAAATATTACTTATGAAAGATTTTTTTTAAGTTAATAAAGTTATGCATGTATGATGATGATGTATTTCAAAGCATGAAAGTTTAAATATGTAAATATGTATCACGTAAATAAGTGTTGCACACCAATGTTGTGTTATGATATATTATGATGTCATGTTTGGTTTAGGATTAGCTACCCTTCTCCTCTCATGACAGCGCGCCTACAATGATGATTATGGTGCAACACTTGGGCCCTTAAGATAAAAAGAATTAAGTTTTAATATGGACAATGTAATGAAAGATATGTTCCTTGTGAAATTGTGCCTAGTGCACTATTATGATGATGATGGTAATGATGTTCATAAAATGTTTTAAGTTGTGAGATATAAATGTACTTTCTAAGCATTAGCTTATTCAGTTTTATATCATATTGTAGATAAGGGTAAGAAGATAATGGAATAGGTGGAGGGCACGGAAAGGCATGTGAGCTAAGCAAGATGGATTGAAAACAGAAGACGCCAAGAAAAGAAGTTCTAAAACTTATGAACTATGTTTTATTTTTATTTTATTTCTTTTTGAGTATGTTTAACTTCTGCACTTTAAGGTATTGGAACTTGTTTAATAGTAATTTTTTATTTTTGACAGTCGGTCGGCCTATCGACCATAACTGGTCGGACTGTTGAAGAAATTAATCGGCCTGTCGGTTGCCAAGTGTCGGCCTGCCGATGTTATTAATTTTAAAATCCCATTTTGTAAAGTCTCGGGTGGCCTGTCGATGGATGATCTTCCACCTACCGGTCGAGTTCGGCTTGCCGAAGTCTCAAGTTCGGCCTGCCAAATTATGTAAGCAGATTTTGAACTATGTGATTTTTATTATGAATTTAATAGTGTGATAAACTATTTTAAGAATGATTATAATTGGGTAATATATTTTATATTGATGAAAAAAAAATGTATGCATGGATCTTGGGGTATGTTTTCAAACTATGTTTTGATCAAATAGTTTATCTTAAATTGAAAGTATTAAGGAATGAATGTAACGATATTTGTGACATCCGTAGGGGGGGCGTTGCAGCCAAAGGGTGACACCCACATTTTAATAGTGGTATGCATGCCAGTGCATTGGAGGCATAAGTCTTGATAATGTAGACCTGTTATTCATAGATATGGATTCCATAGCTCCTCTTTAGGAGTAGTAATGTTCTCTTATATGCGTTACCTTGTAATTGAAAAACTGGAGCACTCAACCATTTGGATACATAGGTGTAACCGAATGGTATACCGTCTTTAGATGGTAAGTTTTCTGATAGTGAGATAATGGAGCGTAAGATAAAAATAATCAGGATGGTAAGGTAGAACTTGTCCTTAAGCCAATTATAGATAATCCTATGGTGATACGATACGCTAGGATATGTCATGGAGACTTAGCTATATGGGCTTCGTAATTTTATAGAGTTCAAGAGTGCAGCTCCAAGCTTTTAGTGAAGTAGCGTTAGAGTTGATAATTATGAAATGTATATCTAGGATATTGAGTTTCATAATTATCGGGAGCTTAAACTATATAGGTCCACTTTGTCCCTTTCGCTAGCTCACAAAATCCTATAACAATACGGCGTGCTTTTCCAATAATTGGTGACTTATGTCAGATTTATTAGATCGGTTGAAATTCAAAAGAATCAAATAATTCATGTCTGTTTATCGGTTGAATTAATATTGTGACAAAATTAATTTAAGATAAACTTGTTGAATTATTAGGATCGGATAATTCTTGTCTGTTTATCAGTTGATTTAATTTCAGATAAATTAAATCAAGATAAACTTGTATAATTATTAGGAATCTATTTATTTTTCTAGAGATTATCTAATCTCTAGATAAAGTTGTTTTAATTAGGTAACTTCTCTATTGGGTTATTTAAATTAAAACTGAGGCTTTATCTTATAAAATCTTGGGTGAAAAATAAAAGATTCTTTGAGATTTTTTTTCGGCAGTTCAGCATGCCGATCCTCAAGTTCGGTTTGCCGATGGGGCAAGTTCGGCCTGCCAGTTAGGCAGATCAGCCTGCCTATGTGCGAATAAAAAATCACACATTTTCATGCGGATTTCATCAAATATTGATCCAAATTTGATTCTGATTCAAATTTTTGAGACCATATCTGATAAGGAATGACCCTAAACCTAACCTCTATAAATAGGGAGTAGGTCTTATAAGTTATTTAGGTCAATTGAGAGATTAAGAGTGAAACTCTGCTGATGAGATTCTTAAACTACTTAAGAGCTCTTGTTCACAAATCATGAACACTAGCTTTAGGTTCTCTTAAATTGGTTGGAATGAGAGTTACCTGGTGGAACAGCTGTATTTGTAAGCCCACACTAATTCGATCGTGGATAGAGAATAGCAAAGAAGACCGGTTAGTTGAGGCTTTTCTAAACATTACTTCTCTACACGCATTACGAGAGTTCTTTAGCATTTAAAGGTTAGTAAGATCCGATTAATTTATACATATAGCTTGTCAAACTTGTGTTTTGGAAAATACTTTGATATAAAAATTTTAAAATTCCACTGCGTACTATTTTTCCAACACCTAGACATATCTAGTACATCGAATCTAGACATTATTAGGTTCATTAAACCGAGACACAGTAAACCCAAAATTCGTTTTTGGTCTGTTCTAAATGTGTAACCCTATAGGTTCACATAACATTGGTAGCGGGCTTGAAATTCTATTTCTAGCCCACAAATCATAAGCGGCCTCTAGCAAGACATTATGATTACCCAAGTTATGCAAATGCCAATAATCCGACATAACCTAATCCACAATAAGTATTAAAGTCCTTTTGTCACTAGATACCTTGATTGAACATAAGGCATGGTTTATGTCATCCTTATACTATTCAATCATATTATTTCTCGATCTTAAGTAGACTGATATTGATAATCCTTTTCAATTCATTCTAGTATGGCCATACATTTTTCTTCAGTCTAACTAATCGAGGGGCCCATAGATATCTTTCTTATAATAAATGAGGGTCAAATTCCTTCTTAATCACTCACATTCCTCACATGATTCACTCTGTATCCAACAACAATCCATTCCATCATCTTATTAAAGATAATATTAGAATGTGTCAAAATATAGAACTTGTTATGTAGGAAACAATGTTGATTTCAGGTCAGAGAACTAGGATAATACTATTGTGATGAGAATTACTTATGACAATTATCCATGTAGTATTCTCATAGCGGGTCAATCCAATACATCATTTCTCAAATATGTATCTATGAGTTGACTTAGTATCTCATACACATGATTAGTAAAACATAATCATCAATCAAACTTCATACTAGTCTTCATTCATTATTATCCCAATAATAATCATAGACTAGGGATAATTTAGAATAGAATTCAATTTTCACCTAAGAGTTTTACTATCAAGTCACATACTTGATGACCTTAGGTAGAATTAACTATTCATAGAATTAGAATAAAAAAATAATGAAAATGCCTCTTTATTAATAAAATGCAAATGTAACGAAGTCATATGTGGTCATTACATAATTGGCCTAGGGCACATCACTAACAAAATGCACCTTTAAGTTGATCAAACAAGTCACCAATTTGAGGCAACAGGTACTTATTCTTGATCGTCACCTTATTTAGCTCTCCATAGTCGATTCAGAGTCTCATAGATCCATCCTTCTTCTTGACAAATAAGACTGGGGTTCCCTAAGGTGAGTGATTAGGTCGGATGAAGCCTTTATCAAGCAGTACCTTTAATTAAGAATGAAGTTCCTTCAACTCTATTGGGGCCATTTTGTTTGGTGCCTTGGAAATCCACCCGGAGCAAGCTTGATCTTAAATTCAATTTCTCTATTAAGCAGTAAGCTTGGCAGATCATCTAGAAACACCTCTAAGAATTCTAGCACTATTGCAACATCTTCAATCCTTGCCTTTTCTTCCTGACTCTTGTCTACAATGTTTACCAGATAGCCCATGCAGCCACTTGTTAACAATTTCCTTGCTTTCATGGCTGACAAAAACATACTTGGTTTCTTTTTGGACTCGCTCACATACACGAACTTTTGTTTACCTTCTGGATGGAAGATCACCTTTTGTTTCTGACATTCGATGGAAGTATTGTACTTGCTCATAAAATCCAACCCAAGAATCATCTCATAATCATACATATCGATCACAATAAGATTGACGGAGAGTTCCCTTTTCAAAATCCATAGAATAATAGTAAGCAAATAGTGCATAGATATCATCACTTTGTCAGAAGGTAGTGTTGTAGTGAATCCTTGTCTCATTGGTTCTAAACGAACCCCTAACTTCTTAGCAAAGGACGATGATACAAAAGAATGTATGGCACCTATATCAAAAAGAACATGTGCATTAATAAAAAGACTTGAAATCTGACTTATGACGACAATAGAGGCTTTAGTAGCCATCTATTCTTTCATCATTGCATAGATGTAGGCATTAAGAGGTGGGGGGCTTTGAGTCTTCCTTGACTAATCAGCGGTCTCTTTAAGGCGGCTTGCATCTAATAGAGTTGGGCATAAGGAGCTCTCTATTGGGCTTGAACATTAGCCTGGGTGGGCCAGTTCTTGGCAAAGTGGTCTTCATGTCCACAAATGAAACACTGGTTCATCCCCAAACAACATTCACTTGGATGTTTCTTCCCACGTTTGGTGCATGGTTGAATATGCCTATTATTGTTGTTGAACTGGCGACCATTATGTTTCTTCTTTCCTTAACCCTGTTGGTTCTGAGGGTTGCCCTTCCTCTTGTTGTTTCTCCAGTTCTAGTTATTGTTGTTGTTGTTATTTCTACTTTGGGGCTAGTTCTGGGTGCTTGCATTGTTTGCTGGCTAACTTGACTGAGGTTGGTTTCTTTTTAGCCTTGACAAGTGAAATTAAGCACGTTGAGCCCTCAAGACAACCTGTTCCTAGGTCCACAATTGCGATAATCTCTGGCCTAAGGACTCTGATCAATCTTCTAACCCTTTCATTTTCATTGCTAACCATTCTTGGGCATAGTCGCGCCAACTAGTAGAATTTAGCCACCACATCCGTAACCGACATGTCTCCCTAGCGTAGGTTTCTGAACTCATCATAATGC
This sequence comes from Artocarpus hirsutus, assembly GCA_946598075.1. NCBI lineage: Eukaryota > Viridiplantae > Streptophyta > Magnoliopsida > Rosales > Moraceae > Artocarpus > Artocarpus hirsutus. The sequence continues at coordinate 2,998 of CAMOHE010049778.1, read as the reverse complement.
TTCCGAGTAATATTCATGTGGAAAATTCATAAAGAAAATCAGCCCATTTCATCTCATCGATATTCTTGCTCTATTCGATTTCGTCCCACCAAATTTTGGCCTCCATGGTAAGGCATATGAGGCATAGAGAACCTTCTGATTATCCATGAAGCCCATGAGTTTTAGAGTGGCTTCAATTGTCTTCAGCCATCCTTGAGCAACTAGAGGATCCTTAGAACCTTCAAAATCTACTGGCTTAACCCTCTTCCATCTGACTAGTGACGGTTCTTGGTAGGCAAGTCTTGTTTCAGGTGCAGAAGCCAAGACTTCACCTACTTGTGGCTAGGGAGGAGGAGGAGGAGGCATATCATTGTCTTGTCTTTCACCGCCTTAGCGATTAGCTCTTAGTTCTTCAATTTCTCTTCTTTGCTCTTTGAGTTGCCTTTGCAGCTCGGCAATCATCATCATCAGCCTTTTGTTGGTTTGAGTACAGGTTTGCATTCTTCTTTGGCCATCCATCATTGATTTCTTAAAGAATTAGGAACTTAGGAATAATCTTCTAATTTATAAGACAGGATTTCACTACTAAATTATGCACTATGGCATATTTCATTATACTTATAAATCTTATACATATCATCGAACTTACATCTATAGTAATTAACTTAAAAATATACTTACTTGGAGGGCTTGAACTAGTGCGTGGCGATGTGAATTGAAAACGAAACCTTTGGTCTAATACCAAAGCCTGTAACGCCCACTTACGAATGTCACAGATGTCCTTACATTCATTCATGTTATTATTTAAGATAAGCTATTAAGATTAAAATCATAATTTAATTAAAATATTCCCAGGATCCATTCTTTTCATCATTTTTTTAAACATTTATTAAAAACTATTTATATGCATGCACTTTCCAAATAATTTACCAACACAATATAATAAGATTATAATTTATATAAAAATCAAAGCAACTTTTGAAATTTGTCTGAACAGTTTGGTAGGCCGAACATGACCAACAATCTAAACTTCAACCATCGGTAGGCCACCTGAGGCTCTACAAAATCAAAGTTTTAAAATACTTAGATCGGTAGGTCGATACAAGGTAATCGGTAGGGCGATCATTGCATCGGCAGTCTGACCAATAATGGTCAATAAGCCAATCTACTGTCAAAAGCAAAATAATTAAAATAAGTTCCAATATCTCAAAGTGTGGAAAATAAACATTCAAAGTAATAAAAACATAATTGAAGAGAATTAGGAGAAGAATGAATTTTTTCTCTTATTTTTTGATTCAGATTACATGGAAATAAATAGGAATGATCATGGTGATCATTTCCTAAAAATAAGGAAACTAACTAACTACTTAGATTCTCTAAATAACTCAAGAAATAAAAATTAAAATAAAATCCTAACAAACTAACTATGCCGAGTGGATTCTAACTAACAACACATTAAGTAGTTCTAACAGTATTCCTAGAGTATCGACACTCCCCTTCAAGCTAGGCTGTAGACATTGAACATGCCAAGCTTGGAGTTAATGGAATCAAACTGAATTCTAGGCAACAACTTTGTAAGAATGTCTGCAAGTTGACTGCTAGTGGGAGTATAGGTGACTCTGATGATCCTAGAATCTATCTTCTCCTTAATAAAGTGACGATCAATCTCCGCATGTTTTGTGCGGTCATGATGAACTGGATTTTTAGCAATGCTGATAGTGGACTGATTATCACAATATAACTTCATTGGTTCTTCCACCTTAGTGTATAGTTCCTGTATCCACCTTAGTGTATAGTTCCTGTAAGAGTCTTTTCAGCCACATGCCTTCATATATACCATGTGCTAAGGCTTGGAGCTCAGCTTCAGCACTACTTCTCGAGACAACTAACTGCTTTTTGCTTCGCCATGTAACCAGACTCCCCCAGACATAGGAACAGTAATTAGATGTTGATCTTCTATCTATAAGGGAGCTGGCCTAATCTGCATCGTTGAAAACCTATCACGCCCTGGAGTATAGGAGGTAAAATGGTGGTTTAGTTAAGTTAATTAAGTAAGGATTTAGTTAAAAATTGGGTTTAAGAATTAAGTTTATAAATAAAAAAATGAGATAATTTTAAAATCGTTTGATTAGAATAAAATAAATTAAGGAAAAAGAATAAACCATCAAAGTAATTAAACAAATAAAGAAAACAATAAAAAAATCTTTAAATATGGGGTGGAACGAGTATGGGTCCCATTGGCCCACATATTGTGTACACACATGTAGTACTGACAATAATACCATACAACTACAGTCCAAAAATAAAAGAAAGTTATAGATCTTACATGCCTCGATTTGTACCACAACCTACCCAAATCTTCAACTGGTCGTAAGTCCGGTCAGCGGACTCTTCTCCGATCCTAAGCTGATATCCACCTAGGGGTAAGATTTTAAAATAAATAAAAACGTGAGCGAAAGGCTCAGTAGGACTATATTTGGAAATTATTCAACTTTAAAAGAAATTTAGTAAATCAGATAAATATATAGAAAACGAGCTAAAACAATTAAACAAATAAATAATTAAATGAGAATTTAATAAAAATATAATCTTACCAAAACAATTCAGATAGGTCGACTAGAAAGAATACCATTTTCTTTCCCTGGGCAAACCATATATAATTCACCACCGTAGTGGCCCAGTTGGGTTTCGGGACCTGCCCCCAAGGTCATTCACTACACGACCTGATCTCTGATATGGCATCATGCCCTCAAATATATATACATATATATCTTTTTGATTAATAAAATCTCTTCTTTACCAGATATAATCATTTATAGTCATTATGAGGTTTATTATGAAATCCACCTCAATCTATTGTTTCAGAAAACAGTTAATAAAAATCCTCTGTCAACAAATCATTTGAAAACATTTTCGTAAAAATCCCTTTGAGGCCAAAATATTTAAAACTGGCTATCAAAGTAGGGGTAGAAGTCCTACCTCGATATTCGTGTCGGTGTCCCACACCGTAATCCCAGTC
>CAMOHE010049777.1:0-21570 GCA_946598075.1 Artocarpus hirsutus | reverse complement strand
TTAATATTAAAATAATTAAATATGGGGTGGAACGCGTATGAGTCCCACTAGCCCACATATTGTGCACACACATATAGTATTGACAATATTATGATACAACCACAGTCCAGAATGAAAGAGAAGTTAAAGTCTTACATGCCTTGAATGATAAATTAACCTACCAAATACTTCTACTGATCGTAAGTCCGGTCGACGGACTCCTCTCCAAACCTATGCTGATATCCACCTAGGGTTAAGATTTTAAAACAGATAAAATGTGAGCGAAAGGCTCAGTAGGACTATATTTAGAAAATTATTCAACTTTAAAAGAAATTGCATGAATCAAATAAACATATAAAATGAACTGGAACAATCAACGAATAAATAATTAAATGTGAAATCTTCTAAAAATAATTCAAATAAATTAATCAAAGAGTAGCATTTTTCCTTTCCTGGGCAAACCATACATGACTCACCACCGTAGTGGCCCAGCTGGGTTTCGGGACCTGCCCCCAAGGTTGTTCACTACACAACCCGATCTCTGATATGACATCATGCCCTAATATATATACATATATATATCTCTCTGATTCATGAAATCTTTTCTTATCAGATGTAATCATTTATATTCATTATGAAGTTTATTATAAAATCCATCTCAATCTGCTGTTTTAGAAAACAGATAATGAAAATCATTTATCAACAAGTCAATTGAAAACATTTTCGTAAAAATCCATTTGAGGCCAAAGTATTTAAAATGGCTATCAAAGAAGGGGTAGAAGTCCTACCTCAATACTCATACCGGTGTCTCACACCGTAATCCCGGTCCGCTATACGTTAGCTCCGCGGATCCACGCACAAATCCTAAATGCATAGTAACTTAGCTCATTAGCATCTAACCCGAGGTATCCTATGATACTAAATCATCTCATGGTGTCCTAGTGTGCCATTTAGGTTCATAAAATCATTGTACAAAGTTGAAATTTAAATCAGGATTCAAAACAGTTTAAAACGGGTGAAAATCACAAAATTTCTCCTAGCTCGGTCGGCCTGCCGGTTCCCCTGGTTCGGCCTGTCGGACTGCACAGTTCGGCCTGCGGAGGAACAGGTTCGGTCGGCCGAACATCTCCAGGTTTGGCCTGCCGGTCGGATGAATCCGGCCTGCCGATCCTTTGAATCCGGCCTGCCGAACACAAAGTTCAGCCTGCCGATCTGAAAAATTCCAGAAATTTCCACGCACGGGTCTCGGCATGCCCGAATTCAAATCCTCAAATCTAACCTGTTTTCTCAGTTCCCAGGCATGGATATTCATCATAAACAATAGAAAATCATAATAGAACACTTTTGAATGAATTAAAACAAGTTTTAAACAAGATTTTCTCAAAAATCCAAAAATAGAGAAAATAGAGGAAAAATGAAAAATCTTGATTCTAATCCGTTTTTGATGAAATGAAGTTTACATTCTAGCTAATCTAAGTCCATCTAACTTAGATTGAAGCTTTTCTAGGCTTAGAAACTCTAAAATTTCAAAATGCAAGAAAATCTTGAATAAATAGAAAAACTTTGAGTTTTAAAATCTAACCTCGAATCAAAGCTTGAAAACGTTGTTCTTGTTGTTGAATCTTGTTCCCGAGCCTTCGATCTCCTAGCACGAAGCTTGAAAACGAAATTTGCTTTCAAAAATTTTGAGAGATTGAGAGAGAGAGTGAGGGAACCCGAGAGAGACGAGAGAAAGAGGAGAGAGAGAGTGCACGGGAGAAAAAATGAAGGAAGAGAGAGAAAAAGTGAAATAAATAGAAGAAAAGAGAGAAAAGCAGTTGCATAAAACTATGTGCAACCACACTCTGTTTTCAAACCAAATTGTTTTATTAAAAACTTAAATTAACAATCAAAAACAATTTAGAATAATTAAAAAAAATCACTAAAAGAGTAAATTAACACAAAGTTTCTTAATTTTCACAAAATAATCAAATTAAGTTTAAAACACTAATCATGGCACACTAATTCACCATTTAACACTCTTAATACTATTTAATTAACTTCGGGGTGTTACAGTAATATATCAAACTTTTCCTTCATTCGGAAAGCCAATCCTCTATGCATAATTATTATAAAAGCTTCATCCTCATTAGACACTACCTTAAAATCTTTTAGAAAGCATGTATAAACTACCAATAATATTTTTTTTTACTATAATATATTAGGATTATACCATTTTAACTAAAAAACAACGTATAAACCAGTCATAATTTTTATATTAAATATATAATGGTTGAAAGTCAATGTAATTTTCATATTAAAATAAATAATTATAAATCTTGTGAGGGATTGTTTGATTGTTTATTTGTTTTCCCCTCAAATTTTAGTACTCCATTTATACCTAATTATTGTTTCTCTTTTCCTTGTTGTCTGCTATGGTTATTTTTATCGTCGCATGTGCGGTCTAATAAAATTAAATGAGAAGAGAAGACGACAATAAGAAAATTCTACAAAATGGATACAGAATAATTTGTATAAGAAAACTATGCTGAAATTCATTCATGTAATCAGTTAATGTTAGTCCTCCTGTTGATTCTCTGGATTAGGAACTGACCACTTCAGTACTCTCCTGCTGGCTTTCTCTGCCTGCAAAATTTGATTTCCACAATAATGTATTAGCAAACAAGTTCCATAATCTTATCCTAACTAGCAAGAAAACGTTCTATAAGCTGAGTTAATATACAATTAATTAAGAAAAATAAGTGGGGTTATTTCTATTTTTTTTAAAAAAAAAAATTTAGTGGAGCTATTATTTTGTATATTATTATACCTCTTTTTAATTTCCAGTCACATCGAATTGTTATGATGGCCAACATTACCGTTCGTACGGCAGTTCCACCAAGAATCATTCCGCCCCATTTACCCTGTCAAGTGGAATCAAAGTTCCATAAAACCCCAACAAAAAATTCCAAAATTTGTATAATTATTTAGAGGGAAAGCTAATATTATATATAAAACACTATAATAAAAACGGTTTATCCAAAACTTTAAATTCGACCTGCGTTTAACTGGCTAACAATTTTTGGGTTTGATTCAAAATTACCTCCTTTTCAATGAGGCCGAAATATGACTAATAACAGTTGGATACCGAGTTTAACATTGCTCTGAGACCAGCCGATAAGCAACAAAGAAAAGGAACAAGATTCTTATCCACCAAAACCGCCAATAAAAGATGACACAAAAGTAACCTCCACTTTTCTCTCAAAATAAAGGATGAGCGCTACCATATATGTGTGGAATCAAAATAATTATGTTTGGTCCCTAAAGTAAGGGTCAAGATTTAAAGTAAGGAAAAAATTGACCGAGCACTCGCTAGTCTTAAAAAAAAAAAAAAAAAAAAAAAAAAAAAAAAAAAAAAAAAAACCCAAAAAAAGTGGTTTTTGTTCAGACATACGTCACTCAGTCCGAAGTTTTCACGAGTACCATGGGAGCACTTTTGTTTAGTTGCTTTGATAAAAGGGATTATTTATTTGTGCTCTAAAGAAAGGGCCAAGATTTAAAGTAACGAAGAAATTGACAAGAGAAACTAGTGAGTCCAAAAAAACCGAAAAAAAAAACCAAAACAAAAACAAAAACAAAAAAGTGGTTTGTGTTCAGAAATATATCACTCAGTCCGGAGTTTTCACAAGTACCTACGGGAGCATTTTTGTTTAGTTGCTTTATAAAAGGGAATGTAGATAGATAAAACGCACCGTAACACCCAATTTGAATGTCCATCCCATTAGAATTCCTAGAGGCAGGCCGATCATGTAATAGCAACCTAGATTTATATACGCCACCCATGCTTGCCAGAGCCCATAGGTATTCCTGTAATAAGGAACCCAAAAAAAAAAAAAGAAAAAAAAAAAGGTTGAACATCAAAAATAGCTTTGGTTAAAACCTTTTTTTTTTTTTAACAATTGATATACTAGGTTTAGGCAAACCTGACAAAATGGCCTGAACACTGTTGAGTAAAACTGTGATGGCTAAGAGGAAAGACATCTTGCCAACTTCTTGGATAACGTTGGTGCTCGACGTGAATATGTATGCAAACTTGTCATGGAATATCAGGATAAGGCGCAGAAGAAGAGACTGATAATGGTGGATTGCGCTACGGAAACCTTGGTCACGAATTTTGCTGCCTTGCCATTGCCAGACCCCAGCTCATTCGCCACCCTAATTCTTTGAAATCAAAGACACAACTTTCAGCATGCTTCTGCTATTGATAATATAGTTTTTTTGGCTCTGAATTTGCAAGATAGTTAAGATCTTTTGGTTTCTAATTATGTGTGCAGTTTGTGTATCTATGTCACATAGTCTTACAAACTAACTTGGTGGTTTAAAAATTTTCAAAAAACTTGACCCAATATTATCTTGACGATGTCTTTCAAGGTTTTAATTTAAAAAGTAGCAAGAAGACTATACAATGTGAGAAGTAATTTCGTACACAAAATTTGACGTATGTTTAGAGTAACTATCAGAGAAGAAATTAGAAAGAGATAAGAACAGTACCCGGTTCCAGCGAAAAAATGCCAGAGGAATCATGAACTCCCACCCGTTTATTGTCATGCTTTAAAAATGAATCCAATAATCAAACAGAAAGGAAAAGAAACTAAAACTCACCAAATTAATATAATTAAGCAGAATTGTGAGATATCAATACTAGTATTCAAATTGATTCTAAAGAACAAAACCAAAATAAGTTTCGGGGTAAAAGAAATGAAAGAGAGATTTGTACCAAACGAGCAAGGCATCCACAGCAAGGGTAGCATCCTTCAAGTATCCATCATTAGCATCAGTATTCTATAGTACCAGTTCTCCAAACTACATAAGATCAATGTTTCCATTTTAGCTTCCAAAGAAAAGTTTACGTCAAATAAATATATATTATGAGGGGGAAAAAATATTTGTTAACTCAATAATGCAAAAGTGCTCCTTGGATTGACAACCTACTAAAGGCATGTTTATCAATAGCGAAGGAACGTAAAAAAAATAATTATATTGAAAAGTAAAGTGAAGTAATTGAAGTGAGCACCATTGATATACTTGCATCATTAGTCTTATCTTTAGTATTAACTCAATTATTTGATGATGTAATGGGAACTAATTCTATTCTCTTTTTAGAACCGACTTCTATGTCTTCATCTTCACCTCCCCTTCGTGTCCCTCCAATAATTTCATGCTACGTCAATTAAAATGTTACGTCAATTAAAATATTTAATTTGACATGGTATAATACTGTTGGGGGACATGAAAGAGGATATGAAAAAGGGGACAATTAGGCTAAATCCTCTGTTTTTAGTGTCTGCTTATTTAGCAACAGGGATCTTGATCAATGTAATTGTTAAAATATCTTTTTCTTTACATAAGTAATACCTATTAAATTATAATATTTGAATTTCGACATTTAAGTAAATATATTTGATATTAATTCCCTTTGATAAAGGAATCAATAATAAAGGATGTGCGAGAATTGGTATTCTCTTTCTTCATTCCTATATTGTGTGGGACCCATAAAACTCTCATTACTAATTTTGTAAGTAAACATATTATTTGAAGAAAAAATAATCACTCCTTAGTTTCATTTTTTCTTTGATGCAAAGTAAACATACCTAAAAGTTTTGAGTCTTGCTTCTAATATGTGAATCAATGCATAATCTGTGATGTTTTTGAAAAAAGAAAGGGAAATTGTATTTATTCCTACAAGAGAGAAACTACAATTTATATAGCCATTTTTTGAACATGCCGGAGCATGAATCCAGAAGCAACAGAAAGCTTGACAAACTACCAGAGTCCAGAAAACGCTTGAATAGAGAAACCAGTCCAATTTAGGGGACACCAAAATCCCAAAACAATCCACCAAAATCCACACAGAGTGTATCAAAACAATCCCAAAACCAAAATCCACCAAGAGATGTCCAAAGCAATCGCTGCCCCGACAACACCGAAGTCGAAAGAACAAACCAAAGGCCAACTCGCGAAGGCGTTAACCACCAGACCACCCATGGTGACCCAGGCGATGATCTGGTTCTTGAGCTGGCACTGCAAGAACCTCTGCAGTGGAAACTGGAAGGCGAAGCAAAAATGCTGGGGAAGAAGCCACAGCACCACCACACCCATCTGCCCTGACAACACGTCAGACTGTCTGGCTAGTTTCAGAATCGGAGCCGTACAATCCACGATCTCTGCATGCGAATTCCCAGAATGTGGTACCTTTTCGCTCCAAATGCTTGCCCACAGAGCGTCTCTAGGCCGCTTGCCATTCCTAACTGAAATTGTTTTGCAAAATTTAATTAAAAAAGAAAATGCTAAAGCATAATATCTGTAAATATCACCATTAATTTTTAACTTGTTAAGTATATTTAATTATTCATCGTTGGCTGTCTCCAGCTTAAACTTTTGAAATAAATTCACAAACTAATATAAGACCAAAGCAGCCTACAATTACACGCCTAAAATTTGGGACGAAGTCAAAATTTTTGTATGTATTTGTAAGAGCCAATGACTAAAAAAAAATTTAATAAAAATAAATATCTATAAAGGGAATACAAGTGTCCTCAATAAGTTTTGAAGCTTTGAAAATATTAAAAATTTAAAATGAAGGTTTTTTTTTTTCAAATTGAATATGTGAACAATATAAATATTGGGTATTTAATTAACGATCTTTTCACTCAATGCCATAAGATCAAGAGTAAGTAATGCTCTCAACACCATTCTTCGAAATTCCAGTTTTTCAAAATTTCATTTACAGTCATTTTAAAAACACTAGTAAATGGGCCCTTTTAGTTTGCACTCTTGGTTGATATCGAATAAAAGGTGAGTTCTAATTTTTTTTTTCACTTTAGTCTCTGAGTCTTTGATGTTATATATAACTGAGACAAAACAAAAAAGGAGTAGAATAGTTGTGTAGAGAAAGAAAAAAGGTAACTTTTTCCTTTCATCTTTATTTTAATAAAGGCCTTTATCATGTATTGGACACATTTTATTGGGATATTAAACTAGATTAAGTTTTTTTCCTTTAAATATCGATTGGTATTAGGGCTTTAAAATTTGAGAGTTATAATTCAAGTGTTCTCTCTTTAGAAGATTGTCGTCTTTGCAATTTTTTGGTCTTGGTTTTTGCCGATATGGAAGATTATGGCATTCCGAATTCTTTTGAAGATCAAAGCCATGAAGCAGATAATGCTCTAACAATCAACAATCACTCTTGCTGAAAAAGAGATGGAATGTTTTTGGGGTAAATTGGTAGAAACTTGATATTTTAAGAAAATGATTGAACAAATAAATTGAGAAGAAGGAACCCCAAGAAGAAAACGTCATTAGTTGATATTTTATCAACTTAGCGTTGGTAAGAGAAAAGGTTTTAAAGTGAGAAATTAGTCAAACTTCATCATTAGTTTCTCTTTTCGTTCTTATTTCTTTTTGGGTTGTAGCACTATCAGTCCCTTACAAATATGGTAGCATTTTAGTCCATCAACTCATTTTGGAATATTATTCCATGATTTTTTTTTCCCACACAATTTTGGTCCGTAAAACACTAAAATTGGGAAGGAATTTATGAAATTTAGTATAGGCAATCATGTGTCCATTATGTGATAACTTAAAATTTCATATAAATAGTTACTTTACGTGAAAAATGTCCTTTGTTCACTACTATTATGTGACAAAGATGTAGTTTATATTAATTTGAGAAAAACTTGGTCAATCTCGGTGTCATGGACCAAAAGTGCTAAAAAAAAAGGAGACTTTTTGGTGAAAATATCTGCCAGTGGTGGTGTATATTTTTAAACTGTTAGATCTAATCAAAATCATTTTTTTGTATAAATTCGACAGTTGAAAGAAGAATATTCACAGGGGTATTTTTTTTCCCACTAAAAAAAATTGCCTTCGAAGTTCAAATATGAGTAATACAGAAAAACTAAAGTTTAGGAATTAAAATGTTACAACGTTATTAGTTAAGGGACTAACAACGTTAATTTTTCTTTCAAAATTTTGTTTTCTAGGCTTTCTATGGGCGCTCTTTCTGTTTGTTTTTCTTTTAATAGAACTTTTGCTTATTCAAAACCAAAAAATAAAAATAAAAATTCATGTGCTGTCTCTTATGTATATAAATTATATTTATTTGAGAATTAGAGTCTCGCACGTTGGGGAACGTTTAGCATTTTATATTGGAGTCGGATCTTCAAAAGTCGACGCAAACGATAACTAGCTGCGGATGCCCACGCAAGAGACTGAAAAACTGAAAAGTAGACCCAGATTGAACTGAACAAGTGGCGATGCAATTAATTGCATAAAACAAAGTGGCGATAAAATTAAGAGCTTCATATTACTACCAGTACGGAGTCCCATTCCTTAATTTCTGCTACAGGCATATGATTTTCCACAAAAAACTAATTGCATTTTCCAGCAATTAGTAATCCTCGTCGGTTCCTTCTTTTGTGGAACAAACTAAAGAACATAAAAAGGGGGTGTTGGTATAGTGGTAAGTTGGTCCTATTTGAAGACTTCACCAACTAACATATAACACTCAAAAAATTTAATTAGGCATAATTGGTGTTTAGATAGTAGATTTATATACCATGATGTAAATTTAAACTTAATTTAAGTATTTTATGGTATTTTGAATTTATCCTATTTTTAATTATTCTTATATGTCATTTTAAAACTTTGAAACAAAATAATTTATCAAATACCCGATACGTCCCAACCACAAACTGTATGCTGGGGACACGGTTTTGCTTTGCAAAACCACTCATCCCCTTCTATTTATCTCCCTCTCACTCTCACTCTCCCTCACGTTCTCTCTCTCCTTCCTTTCCCTCTCTCCCACACTGCCCTCTCTCTTTCTCTTCCCCTCTTTATTTTAATTTCAAATTTTTGAGTTTGAGCTTGAATCTCAGCTGAATTGGAAGGTGAGGAACATGATTTAAACATCCACAAACTGTTTTAAAGCTTCGATTCGAAGTTAGTTTTCTTTTTTAAAATTTTATTTTTGTTCTAAATTTTTCAATTTCTTAAAAATGTTGTAATTGGAGTTTCTTGAGCTTAGGAAACTCCTAATCTAAGTTGATAGGACTCAAATCATCCAAAATCTAGGCTTGAGTTCATGAAATTTAGGTTAAATCAAGTTTTTTCTTTTTCCTTCATTATCGGATTTCCTTCAAAATTTCTATATAAATCCTGTTTAAATGTGTTATATTGTGTTTGTTTATCATCTACGATAATTATATATGCTCTGGGACTTGGAAAAACAGGTTTTAATTTGATTTTGGGCATGGGGAGGCTGAGAATCAAAGTCTCGGCCCTCCCACCGAACTCTATGTTCGGCAGGCTGGATTCATAGGTTTGACAGACCGATCCCAGTTGGCTAGCAGGCCGAACTGTGGAGTTTAGTAGGCCGAACCAAGGGTTCCGGCAGGCCGATCGAACCCTGTAAAAAATGACATTCATCACCCGTTTTCACTGTTTATGACCTAGATCAAGATTTTGACCACATAAAATGATCTCATGAACAGAAAAGGCATACTAAAACACCATGGGATAGCTTAGGGATATAAAATACCTAAAGCTAGAAATTGATAAACTTAGTTTCTATCTAAGATTGTTCCTAGTTCCGTGGAGCTAACGTATAGTAGATCGAAATTGCGATGTTGAACTTTGGTACAGGATATCGAGGTAGAATTTTTATCCCTTCTCCTTAGTAGCCATTTTTTTAAAGGGATTTATCCACAAAGTATTTTCTCCTTAAATGTTTTCAAGAAATGAAGTTTATTACATATTTTCTTTATTGGTTAAATAATGGCTGATCATAATGAACATAATGAAAACATTCGATAAAGAGACATGATAATGATGTAACACCGGGCTTGTTAGTTGGCACCGTTCGGAATGATAAAATAAAGCATGATGCCATATACAGAGATCGGATCGTGGGAAGTGCGACCTTGGGGGTAGGTCTGGAAACTCAGCTGGGCCACTTCGGTGGTGATTCATATGGCTTTGCCTATAATATAATAATGAGACTATCCATGAATGAATAAAGGATTAATCGGTGTGAATCAATTTAATGAGTTTCAATTTGTTACTTGTTATTTATTTGTTCAGTGTTATAGCTTTTGTTTAATTATGAATTATATGTCTTTAAACTATATGTCTTTAAAGACTTAGTCCTACTGAGCATTTCGCTCATATTTTCTTGTTTTAAAACTCCCCCCCTCTAGGTGGACCTCAGCTTAGGAAAGACTGAAGAACCGGGAAGAAACTACAGGGCTAGCACATTATCTCCTAGAATATTTATAAACAATGTATGTAATATTTTAATTTACTTAACTTTTCTTGGACTGTTGTTATGTATTTAATATTGCTGGTGCCATGTGTGTATTCTATCGTGGGTCCGGTAGGGCCCAATGATGTTTGTTTATTCAATATTTTATCTTCCACTTATTCGCTTCCATGTATTTCACAAATATTCATTGGAAATTTTAACGATTTCATATTCTTATAATCAATTTTAATACCTTTTAAAATGACGGTTTCTATATAATTTATTTTATTTAATCTAATTAATCCACCACGTTATCCCTTAATTTTGGGGCGTAACATAACATGTCATATGTTTGAATCTTGCATTGCATAAAAGAGTCTGCTTTATAGTATAAATTATGTGTTAATGGATTTTATTAAATCCTACATAGGACAAGATATTTACCATTTCACTTGTAATACAAGTAGAGTAGACTGTAAAAATAGGCTGGTCTAAAAGTGTGAATACATTATTGACCTTTTTCGCGAGGAAAAGAAGTAAATATATATATATATATATATATATATATATATATATATATATTTGTATAAAAACAAGCACAATGATTAGTTAAGATATTTCTTTCCTTACCTTTTGTGACGTTTTAACTTTGTGGAGCCTTGAATATTTGTACATGCCAGCCTAGCTTAATCAGCATCGGGAAATGATGCTTACGACCTCATTCTCTTCGGAGAGAATTCATTTCTCAAAGGTCTTACGAGCCGGCAGTTTCGCTGAACTAATCAAAAACAGCTTTTTACTTTTTTCTTTTAATTTTTTTAACTACAACTCCTTTTATATACGTATGTAAGTTATTCCAAGCCCCTTTTATTTATTTTTTATTTTTCTTCCCTTTATTTCTGTTTTTTTGTAAATGAGAACGGCACGCAACACTAATATTATATATATATATATATATATATATGTATGTATGTATAATTTGTAGAGATCAGCCGACTCATGCCGGCCGTTTTAAATTTACTTGGCCGGTCGAGTAAATTATCAAACATACGGGTGGTTATATAATACTTCTTATATTTATTCTATATATCAAATAATTTCAGTTCCTACATGAGTATATTCAATTTTATGTACATTTATAAATGCCAAAGGAAGAAATTGTTTGAGTGCAAATAATTGTCAAGAAAAAAAAATTGTCACTGTGCTTTTCCAAAAAAAAAAAAAAGAAAATGAAAAAACACACTTTGATATCTTGTGTTTTTTATAATATTAAAATAGTAGCTTGACAATTAAAAAATGTCATTCTAGTGGCTTGAAAACGTCTTTTAGGTAATGAAATATCTTTTCTATCCTTTTTCACCTAATTATTTTAATGGTTCGAAATTAGGGAAAAAGACAGAGAAATATAAATAAATATTGACCTTGTGTCCAAATGTCAATAAATGAATTTCAGTTTTTTTTCTTAAATTAAAAAAAATTAAGTAAAATTGGAAAAGGGGTAAAGCAATTTTATATTTAAAAATGAACTTTAAAGGAAATGATACTTTTAAAAACGTGAGGGTAACACATTAATGTTATAAAAAAAAAAAGCACGCCAAAATGTTTTTTATAAAATATACACAGGGACTAAATTAATTTTCTTCCCAATAAATTTTTTCCAATCACATAGTGATCGTGTTGTATTATTTGAGGCCTTGTTTAAATCTCCCTCTCCGGATAAATTTTTCTTATTTTATTTTTATAGAACGACTGATTATAAGTTGAAATCAATAAACATTTCCATTTTAAGTGTAATTAACGTAGTAAAACATGCAGACTGGCATTCGTATTTCTTTAACCTGTATCCTTGTGGTTTGAGAAATTGCTTCCGTTTGCAATTCAGTTGTGACTGAAAGTTTAAATTTAAAAATGTAGCATGTTAAAGCTTTTCACTGTAACAACTTTTTATATTTTATATTGTAACAGTTTTATAATGTTCATAATTGTAACTAATTGGTTAGAATTGAAATTTTAAACACCCCTTCATCTAGCGATAAGTCCTCAATATTAAGGACTAAAATCAAATCCTAATTTGTGCATCAACATGCCTAGTTTTAAAAAAAAAAAATAATTACACGCTTTATTCAGTCATTGCCTAGAGAAGGCGCATATTGGTGAGACCGTGTACATTAAACAAAGAAGTTTGACAGTCAGCTTCTCTAAATATTGTATATATCTATATAAATTCCAGTAATAATCTTTTATTGCAAGAATAGTTGACAACGTGCTAGCTCTTCATCTATAAATATTGGACACACGCGTAATAAGGACTTGCAATACTTTATAGAATTTGAATACTTTCAAGGTTTTGGCTTCCCTAGCTATGGCTTCCTTTTCCTCGTATACTTTCTCCTTCATTTTGATCTTCTTTCTGTCAGGAATGAGGGTCTCCGCTGTGCTATCACATCTTTTTTATAGCCTGTCATGCCCCCAAGCGAGCAGTATAATTCAGCGCGAGGTGTATAAGGCAATAGACAATGACCCTCGCATGGAAGCCTCACTACTCCGCCTCCATTTCCATGACTGCTTCGTCAATGCAAGTTCCTCTATCTCTCTCTCTCTATTTATGTATGTATATATATATATATATGTATATGTATGTATATACATATGTGTGTGTGTTGTATTCTTGCACTTATCAGAAAATGACTAGGTAATACCAGAACTTTTTCCTTGAATATTGCTTGACCTGTATTACTGTTATGCTAGAGCTAAACTTTCAATGTCGTATGTGCCAATTATAATTAAGAGACATTTCAAAAGTAGAAATAACACTTATATACAAGAACAATCAGAGACGGAGCCACATTGAGAAAAGTGAGCAACCGTTTTTTTGAATTTTTTTTCTTATAATTTTGTTTATAAATTTTTATAAAAAATTATGTTCCGTCCTCTCTAAAATTGTATTTTGCTTTCCTTTGCAATTAATTTCACCCGTTTCCTTAATAGTTCAGTTACATTTTCACCTCATCCTTAATTTTTCTGGCTCCATCCGGGGAACAATGTTATATAAAGTGTCAAGTCTTATACATCATTAACGTGTGCATGTGTACTATTTGTGTAGGGTTGTGATGCATCAGTATTGTTGGACGATATAGGGGATTTCATAGGAGAGAAGACGGCAGGCCCAAATCTAAATTCCCTTAGAGGATTTGAAGTTATTGATACCATCAAATCTGCACTTGAAGAGGAATGTCCTGGAAAGGTTTCTTGCGCTGATATTTTAGCACTTGCAGCTCGTGATTCTGTTGTTAAAGTAAGCCTCTAATTCTTTAAATTTCATTATCATTTAAATTATTCATGCATCATAATGTTAAGCATATGATATGCTTAAATGACAAGTCTTCCGCTAACAAATATGTAACGATTATTTGCCATATTATACGTACCTTGTATTTTTAAGTTTTTAAAAGTACATAAAATGATATTCTCGACACTGCATACTTTTGAATTTCAATTTCATATTAAATTTATACCTTCTCTAGCTAGTTCAAAGGTTTGGTTATAAGTGTTATGATAATATTTTGAGTGTCATTTAATAAGCCATCAAAATTAGTAGTGGACTAAGCTTATAATTCTCATGTTATAAGTTTATATCTTTAATATAAAAATGAACATATCTATAAGCTTAAAATAGGGCAATAAGTAATGGTCATGATCATCAATTGTCTATATCACGTTGAGTAAGATGAGTAATACTACTTTTACTTTCTCTAACTGCATTGTGCAATATTATATATAACTAACTGTTACCTCATTTGTCTATTATGGATTATTTCTTCAGTTGGGAGGCACCCCGTGGATTGTTCCATTAGGCAGGCAAGACTCCAAAACAGCAAACTTCACAGGCGCTAACACCAACCTTCCCTCGCCCTTCTCAGATCTAAGCACTATTATATCTTCCTTCGCAAGCAAGGGTTTCACTACTAAAGAAATGGTCATTCTCTCGGGTACTTTTGATTCTGATTCCCTTTTTATATAATAATAATATTAATAAAATTGAAGTTTTATCCCTATCTAGCCAAGTCCATTACTACATAGACAATGCATACAAGTACTATGATGAGTTTGTGATCGAAAGTAAATTTAAATGCTACTTGCTTTAAAATGTCTAAGACCATAATCTCATGTAGTTCGAGAAATCTTTTTAATAACGCTCAGGAGGTATGCTAACTTTAGTCGCTTCCTTCAGCCCATACATAAATATTACTAATAATAATATTAATTTTTTTTCCTCCGATGCATGTAGGAGCTCACACAATTGGTGAAGCACGATGCGTCTCGTTTCGAACACGTATCTACAACGAGACAAACATAGATCCAGCTTATGCTAATTCGTTGAAGGAGAATTGTTCAAGTGTGGGCGGAGATGATAACCTAGCTCCTCTAGATGTGACCACTAAAAAAGTTTTCGACAATGCTTATTATGTGAACTTGAAGAACTATAAGGGACTCTTGCACTCAGATCAAGAGCTCTACAACGGTGACCCAACAAAATCTATAGTGGAATTCTACAGCTTAAGCCTTTCAAGCTTTCTTACGGATTTTGGTAATGCTATGGTTAAGATGGGAAATCTCAGCCCTCCTCCAGGATCGGATGGAGAGATCAGAACCAATTGTAGGAAGTGGAATTGATAAGCCCATTTTACAATTCTTATTAATTAGACAAGAAATGCCGAGTTGAGATGTGTTAAAGGCTCTTTATATCAGTTATTCCCACTCGAAATTATTAAAAGAAATGTGCTAGCGATGTAGAAACTTATAATATTGTGCAGTGTGGCCGACTAAGTTGTGGTTTATGTTAAAACATAGTATCTCCATAACATGAGGTCTACATTTATGTATGTTATTGCTTGTGATTGTTTACCGAGTCCTTTCTTAAATTTTTGGAAAGAAGAATAGATCTTTTTATTTATTTATTTCCGTTGTTGATTTCATTTGACTTTTGTTTATAGTTTTTTATTATCTTTTATTTTTTTCTGGTATTGTTAGTCTTTGTGGCTAGATTCTGATTTCTTTGTTTCCTGTATTCTTTCCTTTTATGAATAAATTTGAGTAGAGTAGCTGCCTGCCTAAATGGGATACAATAATCTTCTTCATAATTAGTTTTTCTCTCTTTAGTTCTAAAAAAATTACCCTTTTAAATAAGGAAAAGCTATTAAAAGAAAGGAAAAACAAAATCAAAAGAGAGATCTTACAAATTTAGTTAGGTCATAAAAATCTAAAAACAAATAATAATTATTCTAATTACAAAAACAAAATAAAAACATAAGCATAAAAAACCAGAATTTTACAAAATATTAAGTTTCTAATGGTTTGTTTGATATACAAGTTTAAATTGGTATGGTTTTAAACTTTGTAGTTTGAAATGATGGTTGAACTCATGTGGTTTTGAATAGACATTTAAAATGCAAAGGTTTAAACAGACGTTTAAAATGTAAAAGTTTGATTAAGGATATTCATGAAAGCCGTGAAATCCAATCCTTATATGAAGGTCTTGGATTACGTTGGAGAGACTTTGGATTTGAAATGGATTGAGAATAACTAATCTGTCGGTTTTGATTAGCTTACGGATTGAGAAATTCTTAATCCGTCAAATTCATCAATTTGAAACATATATAGGGGTACCCCTCTTCTATTAGATCTCCAACCACAATTATAAGATCTTGAGATTTATGTATTTGATTTTGGTAAATTCTATACTACAAGATTAATAATAACTAGTTATAAAAACGTATGCTTTTCATTATATGGTAACTTATTTTTTGTTTGCTTTGATAAAACAGTGATGATGTGGTCTAGATACGTGGCTTTTTGACAGAAGAAGGACCATGCTAGTCGTCTGAGTATGTAGTGTGTAGTGGGTGCGTCTTAGTGTCTTCTTACTATGACAAAATTGAATGGGTTGTAACAAATTTAATTTTATTGACCTCTTTTATATTATAGTATGTTTATTTTAATTTTTGATGTTGAAAAAATTGGCCTTCAATATTCCAATTTTTAAAGGTCTTAGTCTAATATGCAAATCTATAAAATTCAATCTACGAAATCTAAATGATACCAGATGGGTATTTTTTCAATCTGAAGGTGTTAGATGGGATTGCAAATTGGGCAAACTCCAATCTAAAAGTCTTGAATTAGATTATGAATTGATCCCAAATCCGTGAATATCCCTAATTCTGAACAACAAATAAAACATCTTATTAAAGAACTGGTATTTAGAAATATCAATCTAAACTATGTTTTAGGTAGGAAAATAAGAATGATAAAAGTTTTTACTGTAGAGAATTGTTTAAAATAGTTAAAAATTAAGGCACATTAAGTTTTTAAAGCTGACAATTTGATCTATTTTAAACCATTCCCATCATTTTGAACCATTGTTTTAATTTGTTTACCAAACGCCTATTTTAGTGGATCCCTACAACAAAAGTTCTTAAAAATATCGAATGATAACGGTTTTAAAAAAGTATGTCTGCAAGGAAAGTATTTCTTTGGAAAAAGTGTGGGTTATTTTGGTGTCTCATATCCTTCCAAATCGAATTTTTTACAGAAAAAAATAGAGCAAAAACTTTGAGGGAACAAGCAAACCACTCCAAGGACATGTCTGTCACAACCCTTTTTTTTTTATCTATGGTTTAATAATTTCCTTACTTACATATCTATAATAAATCTTGCAAATATTTTTTTAGATTCAATAAATATATTACACATACATACTGAAACTTCTTTTATAATTATATGTATAATTACACAAATAACTTTTTTTAAAAAAAATCACCTACTTAGCATATCCAAAAGAGCTTTCGTCTCACTAAGGTCCAAAATAACTTAAAAATACATAGCAACGGAAACATATCTATGACGGTATCCACACCTTTGTTTGTAAATTGCTCATATTCCCCCGCCAACTCATTAGCATGTTTATTTTGACCTTCTAGTGGAAATTTCTAGAGCATGAAATAATTAGGTGAGCTTATGCTCAGTAAGTCCAAACATAACCCACATAAATCTTATACTAATATGCATGGTCCATTTATGCTTTCTTATAAACATTCTTTATTTTTGTTATATCTTCTCTTTCATTAAAGTCCAAGTGCTTATATCATATGTGCACATAGGTCGTCGTAATACCGAGACCATAATATAACTTTAACTTTAAACTCTTTTTTACTTCAGGAGCTGGTACGACACTTTCTTTATTTCTTGTGTTTCATTTACCAGTCTAGTTATTTTGGTTATCATACCATGCATGATAATATACGCTCATACTAAGTGTAAAACATTTACACTTTTCAATTATGTAGCACACACAGACATGTTCACATAAATACACTATACCCTTAAACATATTCTTTCATACTGTAGGTGGGTTTGAAACTTAATTGTGTTTGCCACTGTTAAAATCGTCTTTGGGTTTCCCTTGTTACTCATCTAAGGATCTGTTTAGCCAATTATATCATTATTAGCTAAATCATCACTATTTAGCTATGTGTCAATAAGGTATGCTTTTTAATTATTATTTCTGAATACTTTTTTGATTACTTAAAGATCGACCATCCTCTCATTTTCGTCTATCTTATACGTTTCGGGATCCATACTGCTCATTTTATGAAAAATAACGTTTTTGCCCTCGATAGACTGCTTTGAATTCTTAAGCCTGACTTGACTAATTTAACGTGAAATGTTGTTTATTAGCGTGAAAACAAGTGTTTAGGGCATCGGGTTACTAGTTTGCAATAAAAGCCCAAGTTAAACAAAACTTTGCAATTTACCCTTCATTTGAAAATTTTTTGACGATTTTGCTACGGGACCAAAAATAATCTTTTTAAACTATTAGTCCTTATTTTTCAAGAGGATCAAATTTTCTCAAAATACCTTACCCTAATTCCTTTTGTCAAATGACGTTTTTGGCTTTAAAATTTTTTTTCCAACTTTAACAAATTTTGAAAAATTTTTGTCTCACAACTGAAGGCGATTTTCGATGAACTATCCACGATTTTTAATAGTTTTATCAAGATCTACAACTTTCATGTTTTGACTTTTATGAAATTCCCACCGAAAAGGGGAGTTTTTGGTCTTTTTTTAATTCTGCCAAGAATAGGAATTTTTTTGCAATCTGGTCCCTAGGGCAATTTTGTGCAAATCAACTTTAAAACAGTATTCTAGCCACTGCTTATGCAGTTTCATTACCTTCTCAAACAATTTTCATGCTAAATCACTATTCTTTTTTAAAACTAACATCAAACTTGCAAAATTACCCTATTTTACACCCAATGACCCCTTTTTACATTTAAACCCCAATTTCAACAACACAACCACATCATAAACCATATACACAAACAATCAAACCATAAACTTGCTTGAATATCCATATGCCTTTTGAAATAATAAAAATCCAAACAAAACCAAATAAACTTTAGATTTAAAAAGTTAAACTTACCAAAAAAAATTGATGATCTTAGCTTTTCAAGGGCTTCTTTGAAACTTTTTCCTAGGCATATTTCATATAAGAAAATATTGGTCACAATATCCTCCCAAACCAAGAAGAAAATTTGAGAAAAAGTTTAGATTTTTACCTTAAAATATGTAAAACCTTAATTTTTGAAGCTTGAAACTTGATTGGAGAAGGTTTTGGTGAGAATTTTGATTTGAGAAAATTTTTGAGAGGAAGGGCTTGGAGCTATTGAACATGGGTGGGGTGAGTGAAGAATTTTTTTTTTCTTTTATGCCTTAATTAAGGCTTATCTCTTTAAAGATTTTTTTCTAAAAAAAAAATAGGTGAGTCATTATTTTAAACCATGATGAGGGGTGATGGCTGGCTTTAGGTGATTGGGCCACCTTTCATGGTGTGGTGGCCCAATAAGAACTCACGGGGTGTCCACTTGGTGGGCCCCAAAATCTCACAGTGTAATTTTTTACTACACAGTATTTTTCTTATGCTGTTGGGGTGAAACCATTGGAAAACATATTCTTATACAATATAAAATATCCTATCTATTCTTTAGTCTACTTTTGGAGTCAAAACACAGTAATTTTTTGTATATGTGTTTTTACCTTAGCAGTGTACTTATACTGCGTTGAACTGTTTTAAGGTTTTAGCACACTTTTTTACTTTATTTTGATCTTAATCACCCATTAATTTATACCACAATATTATAATTAATTGTGATATAAAATTCGTTGTATAGATAATATTTACAAATTTTTAAACTTTTAAGTTCACAAAATCTATATTTAGTAATATCCAACATCTTATCAAATTTATCGTAAAATTTTCTACTAAAATTGTTTATTATACATTATCATAATTTTACAAAAATACAATTTTTAAGGATAAATATATTAATTAAATCTAATTAAATATTAAATTTTATTAATGCATTTCTCTTGGCCCTTACGATGTCTCTCTTCTACTATCTTTTCCAAACCATCGCTATACACATTTTGATTCTCTTTTGCATGAAAATTCTCTTTGCTTCGTGTCTTGATTAATTAGTCTTGTGAGTATATTTATTTCTAACTTAAACAATTTGTGCTTTTATCTCTCAAAAAATTTCTTCCTGTTTTAGGTGAATCTGCCTTTGGCATTTAATTCCTTCGATCACAAAAGTATGAGAGATGTAATGAACTAGAACTGCGAAAGTCATTTGATCTCCTAAATTTTCTCTTTCGTATTTAAGTTTCGGAGCAACCCTTAATATTTCCCTATAATTGAAATCGTTACGACGACAAGACTTCAATCAAAAATTTGTGATTTCTTTTTCTTTTCTTTCTTTTTTTTTTTTTTTTTTTTTTTGAAACTAGGGATTTGGAACAACTCTTCGTCGTCACTCTGGTTGCAGTCTGCCAACAAACATCATTGATTCGCTGGTAGGATTTTTCTGAAATAGTCTTTTTTTTTTTATTCTCAATAAAGCGATTTGATGTGTTTCATGGTTGTTTATATCCTCTCGATTGCTGTTTGTTTGTGATAGATCGCTCTGAGTTTGTAATTTTTTGGTCTAATCGAGTTGGTTTTTTCGGTAAATTTCTAGCATGCATTTGTGCTTGTGTTGTCTCATATCTCTTTATTGCTGATTTTCCAATTGATTTCTTTTTATAGTACATGTAAATTAGCACGAGGATCATATGAGAAGCATGCTTTTCTTTTCTAATGTTAAATTGGCTTAGAAATGGGATGATAAACCAATTTTGTGCAATAAAAATGTGAAAATAATGTCGGTTCTATTCCATTGATGTATGTATACTTTGTTCCTACTTACTCCCTTTTATATATCTTCTTCGTTGTTTTTTGTAATTTCCTTGATGTGTACAATTGTCCAGCCATATTGTTTGTAATTAGGTTATATTGTCAAGGTTACAACTTACACGGAAAGAATAAGGACAAATGAGCAAGACCCAGGAAACCATGTAAAAGCGACCTCCGAAAGAATATAGAGGCTGAGATGATCAATATTCATGAGACGGAAAAAAAGGAAGAAAAAAGGGTGGTTCAACGACGAAAAAATAAGCTAATGAATCAGCGTATTGGTGGTAGTTATAAATGGGGACCAAATCATCGTGTTCGCCGGTGAGACAATCCGTCAGGAGAGTTATGGCCCGATCTGCTTAGAAGTCGGTGGTAGCTCCTTTGGCTGGTGGAGTTCTCCATGAAGCTTTTGTGGTTGTCCCTCGACTTCTCCGAGAAGCTTCTGTAGCTGTTCCTCAGTTTTCGGGTTTTTTTTTTTTCCTATTTTTTTGTTGATTTTAACCAATAATTTTATTAGTTTTTATGTTCTTATTTTAATTTCTTAAAAATAATATTAGTTATTTTATCAAAATACCCTTATTAAAGAGGTTATATACGTATCACGTGATTTTTTTTAACGTTTATCAATTAAATTAATTCTTCAACAACTAAATAAAAAGTTAAAGTTAATCCAACAAAAAAAAAAAGTTAAAAGACCAAATACTCACTTTCATAATAAGTTCGACTATCGGAGCAATTTATCTTATCCAACAAGCTAAATCTAATCTTAATACTTATATATAAGGCACCGGTGTAGATGTAAAATGCTCATGGTGATACTATTGAATCTTGATTGTTGTTCCCACATATTGAATCTTGATAGTTGTTCCCACATTAAAAAACAATTAAATTCTGAACTTAATGACCATCAACTATTGAATCTTAATTTATTGTTCCCACATTAGAAAACAATTAAATTGATTTATATGATATGAAAACTAAGAATTTTCTTGCGGTGTTAATATCCCTGAAACAAATGATC
>CAMOHE010049776.1:22552-35268 GCA_946598075.1 Artocarpus hirsutus | reverse complement strand
GTCATGACTCCTTATGGGCGGGCCACCCAGGTATGAAGCGCACACTTGCTCTCTTGAAGTCTGTCTACTACTGGCCTAATATGCAAGATGGGGTCGAGGAATATGTACGAACTTACCTTGTTTGCCAACAAGATAAGGTAGTCCAACAGCAACCAGGGGGCATGCTTGACCCACTACCCATTCCAGTGAGACCATGGGAGAGCGTCTCTATGGACTTCATCACCTGCCTTCCGAAGGGTGTGGGAGCATCATGGTCGTGGTGGACAGGTTTAGCAAGTATGCAACATTCATAGCAGCAACAACAGACTGCACCGCAAAAGAGGCAGCTAGGCTATTTCTTCGAAACATTCATAGCAGCAACAACAGACTGCACAGCCAACCACTCCTCTTTCCCTTGCCACTCTCTATGAAGGGAAGAGCCCTGCTGCATTCAAGTTTGCCAAATCATGGCATGAGCAGGCAGAATTGGCTCGGGCAGCGTTGCACAAGGCGACAAAGCGCATGAAGAAATGGGCAGACAAGAAAAGGAGGCACGTAGAGTTTAATGAAGGAGACCTTGTCTTAGTAAAACTTTTGCCTCAGCAATTCAAGACATTCAGGAAGGTCCATAAGGGGCTAATACGCAAGTATGAAGGACCTTTCGAGGTAATCAAGCGCATAGGTAAGGTCTCGTATAAATTACACATTCCACCCAAGCTAAAGATTCATCCAGTCTTCCACGTAAGCATGCTTAAACCGTACAATGAAGACTTGGAAGATCCAGCAAGAGGAGTCTCCCATCGAGCACCCACAACCGTGGTCACCTCCTTTGACAAGGAAGTGGATGAAATACTAGCGGATCGAGTCATTCGAAGACGAGGTCTGCCAAGTTATTAGGAGTACTTTATCAAGTGGAAGGGACTGCCTGACACCGAGGCTAGTTGGGAAACCGAGGAGGCCCTTTGACAATTCAAAGACAGAATCCAACACTACTACGGGGACACGACGAGGGTGTCGCAAGCATAGGTGGGGGAGAATGTCACGCCCCACTGAGCTGCGAGGAGGCCACACACTTAACTTGGGTGTTTTTGAGAGTAGAATTGGCCTAAGGAAGATTCTAGAAGGGTTCGGAGTATTCTACAACATTCCACAGCATTCTAAGAGGTTCTACACCAGTCTAGAAGCATCCAGAAGAATCCAGAATGCTTTGGAAGGCTCAAGACTTCTCTGGAACACTCTAGAACATTGGAGTACTTTGTAGAGTAGTGTAGAATCCTCTAGAACACTCCATACTTGTAAATACCATCCACACTTTGCTAGAACATTCTAGAGAGTAAATAGCAACTGTAGGATCAAAGCAATCATGACCGTTCATTCATTAGGGGGGTGCCTATAAATAGGACCAACCCCTCATTTGTAAACCATCAAAGAGAAATCCAAGAATCTAAGCCTTATAAAGTCTCTTAGCTTAATACAAACTTCCTTTCAAAGTTCTCCATCTTCTTTTGAGTTCCCTTTTATTCTAGGTAAGAGCGTGATAAGTTAGGCTGACTTAGTATCGAGATTATGCTAAGGCCGCACAAGTACCTTCGAAGAAAGTAAGCTCGTGACATCAAGCTTTCTCTGCATGTCATTGAGCCCCCCTGCTACCTCAACTCTAAAAAACTGCACGACCTACTCTCCCGACTCAGCTGCATCATAGACCATCACCGCCCAACCCCACCCCAAATCTCCCTCCAAGTTTGGTCCTATCTCTATGTATCCCCACTAGCCCAGATTAAATATTATCCCTACTGGCTCAATCTTTTCACTTTTTTGAGGAATTAACACATAAGATTTTGTAGTTGTGGATAAAAAAAAATGGAGTTGAGCGTAGTCACATACAAGCACCATCATGAAAGAAGAAGGTGAGGAAGGAAGAGAGGGAGATTGGGATATTGATGTTTTTTTTTTTAATATATTAAGAGGAAGAGATATTTTTTCTCAAAAACAAAAAAGATAAAAAGATAGTGAAAATACCATTATACCCTTTAAAATGGTCATATGATGCACCGTGAGGATTTTAAGGATTTTGATAGAAGTCTATTAATTGCCAAAGATTTAAAAGTTAAAGAGACTAATTTGTCAAAATTAAAAAAAAAAAAAAGATATCAAAATGTCACCTATTAAAAAATTGAGAAACAACCTATACAAGTTACTCTTTCTTTTAAATTTATATACAAAATTTAATAAAATGATGTTTTATCTGTCTTAAAATTATATTTAGCTCTCGTCGAAATTTTATTCTGTCTTTTTCAAATTTCTTCTATCTTTTTATTAGCATCACCTCCGTCCCTGTACATGACATACGAGAATTGCATAATAACTCTCCATTCAAATGTGAGAACACACATTTAAAGAGAGAAAATTAAATTGGAATGAGCTGCGGAAACAAATATCTCTCGTTCTCCTCTCTCCACCCTCATCAATGCTCTTGGTAAGCTACGGATCCTTAAAAAAATTACTTTTGTTTTTTTTTTTTCCCTCCGAATTTCTAAAATAGAATATCTTTGTTACGGAATCGTTGTTACCATGTCGTTTGCTTCAGTTATTTTCAATGCTATTTATTCATGTTATTCTCTTTTATCTCTTAAGATAAGATGTTTATTCATATATTCTTTTAGCTGGGTTGTTAGTAGTGAAAACGTTGCATAACATCTCCCCTTTGTTTTTGTTTTTGTGTTTTTGTTTTTAACTGACTGCTCCTATTTTCTTCTAAGTTGTGAGTTTATTGTCTTTAAAATCTCTTGTTATTATTTAGGATGTTTTGGTTCCCCGAAACTGTACCAACTAATTAGCATTTTTTTTTTTACTGATTTGTTTTTATTTCAGAACATTTTCGTAGCAGATTATCATAATTAACACTTTTGGTTTCGTTGCTTTTTGCACTTTCTCACTCCTTCCCTTCCATCGAAGGAGAATCTCCCATTTTCGGTGGTCATAATTCTCATCTGTCTTCAAATACAACAACAAAAAATTCAGGTATACCTTTGAACCATTAACCCCAATTTTTACTCAAAAACAAAAAAAAGAAAAGGCCTTAAAATGATATTTCCCACTTTCTCCCCTAAAAAAGTGGCTTTGGGCGTGTTGGAGAGAGTCAACCGTGCCTGCGCCGAAGTGCCGGCGCCGGCGCCGTCATCGGCGAACCTCCACGAACCCAGCGAGAGAGAGCATTGCTGTTGCTTAAGGGTCATTTGAATTTAGCGGGAAATGATTCTTAAGGTTTTGAGTAGGCGTTGCTTTTGCACTTCTGCTTCTCCTCAGCCATGGCTGCTCGTTGGTTTGGGAAACCCAGGTCATAAATACGCGAAAACTAGACACAATGTACGAGAAAATGATTATTCCCAAATCCCCCTTTTGATTTTTAGTTTTGAAATTTATAATTCCCTCTTGGCTTTTAAACTAGCAGGTTGGATTTGAGATGATTGATGCTTTTGCTGAATCACAAGGAATTTTGATGAACACACTTCATTGCAAAGCTGCATTTGGGCAAGGTATTTTCTGTTATTTTAGACCTTCCTTGGTAACAATTCTTTTTCTTTTTTTTTTTTTTTTTTTTTAAATTTCATTTTCAGAAACGTAAAATGAATGTATTTTTTTTATTTAATTTAATTTTATTTTATTTTATTGTGGAATCTGTTAGGTTTTGTTGGGGATAGCCCTGTTTTTCTTGCAAAGCCTCAGACCTACATGAATCTGAGTGGTGAATCTGTAAGCTTATGATCTACATTTCCTTTGCCATGTTTGTGTTAAAATTTTCCTCCATGATCTAAGCTATTTTATGGAATTTTTGTTGCTTCCTCTGTTTGAGCCTATGAAGTTGTTGTTTTTATAAGTTAAGTAATTTGTTAAGATTCAGAATTTAAGATGACATGGAAAGAGTACACCACCAGAACCAAATTCATGGTATAAAATGGTTAATCTCATATCCTAGATTAATAATCTTGGCAAAGCCTTAGAAAGATGCAAACTTGATGTATAATTTCCAACCCTATGCCTCTGAACTTTAAAAGCCTTTGTTTTACTGCTTCTTGTCTGTGTTTTGAGAGCGTCTTGGTAAGCAAATACACTTTTTCGTCTTTTTCCTTCTTATGTATGCCTTAACTTATCAATCAAATACACTATCTGATTTCTTTCTTTGAAATTTTGGTGACGCGAATTCTGGTATGTATTGGCTGATATTGGTATTGATGTGGGAGTTAACTTAATTCTTACATTTATTGAAATGCAAAATCTTTTTTTTTTTTTTTTGGCTTTTGCCTTCTCCCCACACTGGAAACAAATGACCATTCTGCATATATGAACATAGAGAATCTATATTAGACACTCATTTATGTTGGTTAGCTTGGTGGAAGATTGATGGTTAAAAGTATTATTGGATGTTGTATGAGAAGAATGTTAAAGGACACACTAGTTAATTAGAGGCAAAAGTTGGGAATTTTATTTTAAACATATATAATGGAGTTTACTACAATTCTTTTTTTTTTTTGGGTGAAAATGGAAAAAGCATGGGCTTTTTAGTGGCGTTCCTCAAACAAGCTTTCAGTGAAAGGAAACATTAGTTAATTATAGGTAAAAATTTGGAATTTTTTTAATATATGTAATGGAATTTACTGCAATACTTTTTTTTTTTCTTTTTGAAAAGAAAAAGCATGGACTTTTAGCAGCTTTCTTCAAAACAATCTCTCAAACAACAAAGTTATGATAATTACCTCAAGATCCTTGTACCTAAAATACTTGGCATAGATAAAAAGAAACCACCACAAATTATGGAAAGGAACTTAACCAAATCAGAAGTCGAGGCTCCAGGGCATTCTCCAATTTGCACGAAGCCAAAAGCACACTAAATATAACCCAATCCAAGTATCCACTTATAAAAGCTAAGCTAATATGTTTGCAACACTCAACTCCTGTTGCGTCTTCGCTCCCTCAGACCATTACCATTGGCATATGGCACCTCCTCTCATCCAGGACATGGTTGCGACCTGCTATAGCAGCGTCTGCGAGGTGACAAACTGCAGCTTCTTGGCGACTGCCCATGGGGATTGTAGCTCCTTCAACTGTAACTTGAACTTCTACGATTTTGGGGGGGCTGCAATTACGACGCCTTCCTGAACCACCACACAAACGGCATTCGCGAGCAAAATGATCAGGCTCCCCACACTCATAGCACTTCAAACCTGAACCCCAGAACGACAACAACCCCCTCCTCGTTCACCACCACCGCCTCTTGAGTTGCATGAAAGCTCCAGTCTCCATCCATTCTTACCATCCAATTCACAGATTGCATCCTCTGCATCCCTAGTGTCATCAAAATTATGAAACTCATCTTCTAGATCACGTCCAGTTACCTGTGGGCTAAGGTTTCCGACATACACATGAGACATCTTTTAAACAAGTCTTAGAGGCAGAGGATTGTAAAAAACCTAACAGCTTTCACTCAAGGCAAATTTTTCCTGAACTTTCCTGGACTATGGAATTTAGTCCAATAGTACACCATTTGGATTTCAGTTTTCTCATGCACTGAATTTCTAAGAAACACTTTATGGCTCAATCTAGAGATGTTTGCCTATCAAGTTGTTACAAGGCCTGAAATTGATATCTTTCATTGAAAGTGAAACATATCAAATCTTTTTTATGTTCAGACTCGCATAATATACATTTTGTCCTCATGATTTGCTAGTTCTATGAGGTTTCCTTTGCATTGATCAAGGAACAAAATGTCTTGTTTTGAACAAACTTGTTTTTAACTTGTGTTTATCTGTACATCACTGCAGACGGGGCCTCTTGCAGCATACTATAAGCTACCACTTGATCGTGTCCTTGTGGTAATTTTACTGTTTACACTGTGCCCATTCCTTTATTATTTTTTTTTACAAGTTTTAACTTTTTCTGCGTTTTTAATATCTGATTCAGGTAAAAGAAAAAAGATTTTTTTTTTAAATTTTTCCTCAACTGTTCATTTGTTTCTTCACTCTTGCCTGGTGATAGTTTCATGATGACATGACATTACCATGTGGGGTTCTTCGT
Organism: Artocarpus hirsutus; assembly: GCA_946598075.1. NCBI lineage: Eukaryota > Viridiplantae > Streptophyta > Magnoliopsida > Rosales > Moraceae > Artocarpus > Artocarpus hirsutus. Next base: position 29,217 of record CAMOHE010049776.1, on the reverse strand, counting down.
CTTCAGGACAAAGGAGGTCATGGAAGCCACAACGGGTATGATAAGATTATGATACATTGTGCAAGAAGAATTAATTCTGAATGGATACATTGTTTATGACTGATGAATTTTTCTTTTTATACAATTTTGTGTGAAAACTAGAATGGTGATGTTGACAGAGATACTGAAGTTTTGGGTTTTCAACATGCTATGAGATCTAAGATAAATAACTGATTTCGATTTTTGGTTTGTAATATGAGATTGCTACTTGTGGTCTGATTTATGAACAGCTCGAGCATATTGCAAAGTTTTAATCAATTTAATAACTTTATGAGACTTCGGAAGGATCCATGTACTGTTGACATGAGTTCCTATGTTTGTGTTAGGTTGGTTTTGAAGCTTATTAGTTCAAGTACAGGAAAAAAAGGAGTTTCTTTTCCTCCTTTCTTCAATAGAAAATATTGCGAAGGGTTGCAACAAAATGGACTTGTATATTTGCATTATTTCTATTTTAATTCGTGGAAAATCTTTTTCCTTTTGTGTTTTTAAGTAATTATTTGGATATATATGTAATTAAGTTTACAATTAAAAGAAAATAATTCTGGTTTCTACAATTTAAAGGCTAATCCATTAGTGCATCAGTTCTCACTTTTTGCTTTAAAACCTTTGGCTAGACTAAAGAGCGTGATCCAACACTTTCGAGGAAACCGAGAATTTCCTCGGTTTAGAATTGGTGAGTTTCAATGCGTTAACCATTAAGTTTTTTACTTTTTTTTTTTTTTTGGGCAACACTAGAAAATTTTGATGATACTTTATCAGGTATTGGGAGGCCACCTGGTCAAATGGATCCCAAAGCATTCTTACTTCAAAAATTCAATGCAAAAGCTCAAGAACAAGTAAGTCTACTAAACATTCTTATTATGTCAGACAGCCATTTACCTTTCTGTAGCAAAGAAAATCAATATCCTTGTGACATTCACTCACTAGATAAAAAAAAAAAAAAAACCATATGTATTCATGTATCTGTTAGAATCATTCCATAATTTGGTTTTGAACTGGATTTTGTCACTTTGGGAGTGCATTTTCTTTGGCTAATGCCTATATTCTCGTGGAAGTTCGTATTAGTCATGATTAAGCTCTTTGTAGAGTTACCCCATGGACATTTGTTTCCGCTTCTAGTAACATGCTTTGTGTTTTTCGGACAAGATTGATGTCGCCTTGCAAGAGGGAGTTGATATCTTGAAGTTTCTACTATCTAAAGGCTTGTCAGAAAGCGCGAGACGCTTTAACACCGAGCAGAAGTACAAGCATTTACGAGTGCAGACGCTGCCCGCTTGACAAAATTACTGTTTTAAATTTTTTCTAGTGAGTATGCAGTTATGGTAGGCTTGTAAATTTGTGACGGAATTCATAAGAGAGGAAGGACTTTAAATACCTTTTGGGTGTGGGTATTTTAGTGCCAAATGGAGAAAGAAATTGTCGTTGTTGTGTTATTATCATTTTTTATTATTTTATTTTTATGTTAAAACTTATTTTCTCCTGACTCAAAATTTTGGAGACCCTCCCCTCAAAAAAAAAAAAAAAAAATATGCAGACCTCATATATATGCCGTCTGATGAATTTTTGGCCCGTTTGATGCATTGAATATGATAGTCCTAGAGGATTGGATTGTATTATATTAGAATAAATAGGATGAAATTTTAACTAATTTAATCTCAGGTGTGATGTTGTGTTATTAAGATAGGTTTTTTTTGTAAAAAATTTTAAATTTTAGGCCAAATTTAATTTTTTTAATTTTTTGTGTTATCATTTTTTAAAAAATTATAATTTGGCCTATATTTTTATAAATTTTTGTATATAAGTCTTTGAAAATTTTCACAATGCATAAAGGTTACGTTTAATCCATGTTTTTTAGCAAAGAATTTGCCTAATTCTCTTCTAAGAAGATTTAAGCGTAGATTGGATAAGCTCGTTTTTAATCTAATTTTTTAAAGTTTTTGACCAAAGAAAGTAATAAGTTTTAATCTAATTCAATCTAATCTTCTCTAATTTTTTGTACAAAACATAACATTAGCTACTAGACTGACTCTTTGCTTGAATTGATATGCCTTGTGACGGTTGATATAAGTTGACTATAATATCACTTGTAAAAGAGGGATGATTTTGTGAAGGAAAGTACTTGGCATTTCCAAATCCTAAAAGGGCAATCCGTGGCATTATGGATATTCAGTTGACGATCTGACCAACTTGATTATTCAACGATTATTATAGAAGAAAAATAATGTAAAAAACGTATATGTAAAATTACCAAAGACGGTATCACAATTTCAATAAGCCATTCACGCGAATAGAAAAAAATTTCCAAAAAACTTTTGCAAGTAATGGGAATTAATTAAGTTCGTGATTCTCATTTGATAATGGATCATATCCCACTATTATTTTTCCTTGGCATATTTTTGAAACGTTTTAAAAGTAACTGGCATATTTTTAAAATCATTGAAATAAATTGCATATTTACTGGTAAAAATAATTTATTTGTCTAAAGCTAATTAAAGAAATTATTTACTCCTAATAAATATAATTTACGGATAAACATGTTATTTATTTCAGTTATTTTAAAATATGATATATACTAAAAAAGCATTTAAAATATGCTATTTATTGTAGCATTGTTTTTGTTTTTGTTTTTGGTATAATTATCTTAGGGATTTTTATAAATGCTATCTTGTGAAAACAGTGCATTGGCATTCTTAGTTCAAACTAAAGCTTTTCATTGCAATAATATAAAGCTCTCACACGCTACAGTGTCAAGTAAAAATACGTTATAGTATAAAACTCTTACATGCTACCGTTTTTTTAACTAATGCTCCCGGACATCTTACTACTTTTATAAATACCACACATATTTTAAGTGTGACAAACTTAAGCATGTAATATGAGTGACAACTTAGTACAACTTTTTTAACTAATGCTCCCGGACATCTTACTACTTTTATAAATACCACACATATTTTAAGTGTGACAAACTTAAGCATGTAATATGAGTGACAACGTAGTACAACTTTTTTAAGTATAACATAAATAAAAATGTTTTTTAAAAGTGTGATATAACATGTAGTTTTCTCAATTATCTTTGGGCTCAAATTTCATCAATCCGCGATCCATGGATGAAAAATATTGAGTAATTTTTGTTGAAAAACCTTGGGTAATTTTTGTGTATTAATTGATGTTTGTTAGCTATTGGACCATAATCGTAATATATTTTAAAATTTAGGATGTTATTTGTCAAAATTAAAAGTTCAAGGTCCAAGTTGTCAAATACTGAAAGTTCAAGGTGCAATGGTGTACTAATGTAAATAACCCATAAATATAGAGAAATATGACTGTTGGGGCTCTTTTGTAGCAGGCTTGCTGACGTGGAAGATGCAGCTCTCATGGTCTCTTCTAGTTAGTGCAAGTGGCTTATCATCAAGTGTGATGTGGCAGTACGTCGGATGGTAGAGGCCAGTGAGAATGAAACCACAATCCCAACATTAAAAAATCTTGGAAAATGTTATCTTTTCAAGGAGCAATATTGGCCTGACTGGGTACAGGCTAAACCCAAATGACCCTAAGGAGAGAAGTTTTCAAGGGTGACACTCGTTGTGATTCTGGCTCTACAACGATGAAAACTCGATAGAAGGAGATCTTTAAACGAGCTAATAGCGTGGGAGAGGAACGTAACCAATTTGTGGAGGTGAGAGTGAGTTTGCTAGGCTGGCTGTGTAAAATGGTAAGGAAATACGAAGCCTCGGGTGGAGTGACTCATTGCACCAGAGGTAAAGTTGACCTACAGAATAACATGATGGCCATGTGTACTAGTAGGAGATTGCATTTTAGTTTTAATGGGGGAATTTTCTCTAAAGGGTTTAGCACCTTGTTACTGTCATCGGGAGGAGAGCCTAGAAACTTGTTCTAGAGGAACGACGCTAGAAACTGTGAAGTTTTTATTTCCTGATGAGAAAACTAGGGTATTTCTAGGCTGAGAGGGTGTTTTCTAGAGGTGTGGTTGCTGTTTTTTCTTAATCTAATAAAATTTGGGTGGGAGGCTTTTTTAACATGGTTGTGTCAACAATTGACATTTACTAGTATATTTTGATCCATGTTGTCTAATTATCTTATCGGTGCAATATAAAAAAATTTTAAAAAATCCCTACAAACTTAAGGAGGAACATTTAAAAAAAAGATATAGAGATATACGAATATATTTTTTAAGATAAGTATTGGAACTATATTGAACATTTACTATAGCATCAGTTCTTTGCTTGTGCAAAAAAGAACAAAGGAAAGGGATTAAAACTTTTATTATTGCTACCCTATAAAAAACTATTATTATTGCTTCCCATGCTAGGCAGAATAAAGAGAAAAAAATAATTAATCTTCTTACAGTCCACGTAAAAAGATTAGCTGAAACAAAAGTAAAGATACATAAGAACCCAAAAAAACAAGAAGGTAGGAATCAAATTGAGAACCATCTTTGCTTCCAGTTAAATATTTGTGTCTGTGCGTGTGTATATATATATATAGAGCAGAATCACGTAATTTTTTTGAACATAGGTAGCAAAAATGGCTTACCAAACGTGTTTTTTTTTTAATCAAACTATTGTATCGTGCCCAACAGAATTTTGACATGTGTTATTTCTTAATTTTGAAAAGGGCTTAGAATTTCTAAAATGAATGAAGCAAAAGACTTTTTTAAGAGAGATTTACAAGAATAAAAAAGTAGATATCGTTAATGTAAACAAAAGTATAAAACAACAACATTCTTAAGAGGATATATTTTCTGATTATAAAACTAAATCCTATTGTTCATTTTTTGTACACCTTAAATACGTACAAATATAACAATATCATCCTCATTAAAAAAACAATTTCTCACTATTTGTAAATAACCGTAAATCAAACATCAAGTATAAAGAAATAATAAAGACCCCAATGAGAATGTAAATCACCAGATGCTTTTAGTAATAGCACATAATTTCAACTTCGGCAATAAAAGTCATAAAACCAAACTGAAAAATTAGAAATGCGAAAATCTACCAATGAAAATTCAATTAGTCAAATCAATTACTAGAAAACAAAAACCTAAAAATTTATAGGAAAGAATAAAGAGACAAAGCATAATAGTAAATCAATCGTTTGTTTTATAAGTTTAAATTAAAATTCAAACCTATTTGTTACTATATTTTCCCTTCCAAAATTTAAATATATGTTCAAAGCTATAAACGAACCAAAATTAAATTGTAAGGAAAAAGATGAACAATTGTAAAAAATAAGGTTAAAATGTTAAATAAAGAATCAGTTATGTGGACTAAATCTCAATACTATTAATATTTTTTGCCTGTATTTCTATACTATGCCTAGTACTTATTAATATTATTTAAATATTGTTAATATTTAGGTATGAAAAGTAATAGTTATATTTCACAAGTAAAAATGAATCTATGATATTTTACAAAATGAATCTAAGCTTATATATGCTTAATTTGTAGTGGCGTTTTACAAAGATATGAGAAGTTTGTTACATGAAAAAAAAAATCATAAAACAAAAACCAATATTGTGTATCACTAAAATTTCAGAATGTTTCTTATATGAAGTTAAAATAAAACAAAAACCAAGTACAAATAACCATTGAAGTAGCAATAGTCTTTATAATAAAAAGGAAGAAAGCGTGTGCAAATTGCTCGAGCGTGTGCAAATTGCTCGAGTGATAATAAAATTGCAAGAAGTAAAAGCATGCACAAACCAACTGGATAAATCTTGACTTTTGTGATTTAAATTAAAAAATAGATTAATTTAAACCATTAGATCTATTGGTTAAAGTACAAAAATAAATAAGAAGATTCCCTATTCTATTCATTATAACTAATAGATAATAGATAAAAGAAAAAATGAAAATAAATCAAAAAATAATTTTTACTTTCTTAACAAAAATTATACACGAAATGTTACAAGATGGGGCCTAAGTTTTCTTCTTTCATCAATTTATTAAAACAAAACTTACACTAAAAGAAAAAAAAAAAGGATTAAAAGAATAGGAATGGTTTTCAGCCTGGTAGCATTATCGTTATGCAATTGTAACACTTTTTATTCAACATTATAACATCGTTTGTGCATTCATGTAATACATAATTTATTTTAGCATAACACCAAAAAATGTAATCTATTGCTGTTACATTCAACTTGATTTAGTGTTACAAAATCATATAAAAAATTATATATGCCAAATGATATCTCTATCAAACTAAATATTCTAGCTTAAAAAATAAAGAGGAGCAATGAGAATTATCCTTTTCTTCTTTTAACGGGAAATCTATAATTTTTTGTGCAAAAAGTAATTGGAGATAGAATGTCTTTCAAATGGAATTGCAGCGAAAGTTATATCTTTAGTGTGGACCATACTTAAGGCATACAATAAATAGTAAAAGATATTGTAACACTCCGAAGTTAATTAGATGTTATTAGAATGCAAAATGGTAGATTAGTGTGCCATAATGATTATTTTAAACTTAATTTGATCACTTTGTGAAATTTCTAAACTTATAATGCTTTTGATTATTTTAATAATTTTTAATTACTCTTGATTAATTTTAATTGTTATTTTAAATTTTAATAAAATGATTTGTTAAATACCAAGTAGCTTTTA
>CAMOHE010049776.1:0-21607 GCA_946598075.1 Artocarpus hirsutus | reverse complement strand
CTAAACTTATAATGCTTTTGATTATTTTAATAATTTTTAATTACTCTTGATTAATTTTAATTGTTATTTTAAATTTTAATAAAATGATTTGTTAAATACCAAGTAGCTTTTATTTGAAAACAGTGTGTTGTTGTATACGATTTTGTACAACTAATTTTCTCTCTCTTCCTATATTTATATATCATCTCTCTCTCTTCCTCACTCTCACTTGTCACTCTCTCTCTCCTCTCTCTCCCTCACCCGTGTCTATCTCTCGGTTTCACTCTCTCTCTCATTCTCTCTCAAAATTTTTGAGACAAAATTCTATTTCAAGCTTCAAGATTGTGGATTGAAGGCTCGATAACATGATTGAGTAACCATAAACTTGATTCAAGGCTTCGATTCAAGGTTAGTTTTCTAAATTTCAAAACTTTTTTTTTCTTTCCATTTTCCAATTTTTCTTGCATTTTGAAATCTAAGCATTTCTAATCTTAGAAAACCTTCAATCTAGGTTAGATGAGCTTAGATTAGCTCGAATATAAACTTTGTTTTATCAAAAACGGATTTGAATCAAGATTTTTCATTTTTCTCAAATTTTTCTCATTTTTGGATTTTTTCAAAAATCATGTTTAAAACTTGTTTTAATGCATTAAAAAGTAATCTATTATGCTTTTCTATTGTTTATGATCATTATCCATGCTTGAGAATTGAGAAAATAGGTTGAAATTAAAGATTTGGGCTCGGGGAGGCCGAGACCCGTGCCTGAAAAATTCTAAAATTTTTCCAGATTGACAAGCCGAACTTCACGTTCGGTAGGTCGGATTCAAGTGTTCGGTAAGCCGGATTCATCCGACCGGCAGGCCAAACCTGGAAAAGTTTGGCCGATTGGACTTGGACCTCCGGTAGGCCAAACTGCATAGTTTGGCCGGCCGAACCAGGGCAACCGACAGGCCGACCGATATGGTGAAATTTTATGATTTTTCACCCATTTTCATCGTTTTGAACCCTGATTGAAATTCTGACTACATAAAGTGATTTTATAAATCTAAGTGGCACACTAGGACACCATAAGATGATTTAATAACGTAGGATATCTCGGGTTAGATACTAATAGACTTAGTTTTCATTTAAGGTTGTGCGTGGATTCGTGGAGCTAACATATAGCGGACCGGGATTAGGGTGTGGGACACCGGTACGAGTATCAAGGTAGGACTTCTACCCCTTCTTTGGTAGCCAGTTTTAAATGTTTTGGGCTCAAGTGAATTTTTAACAAAAATATTTTCAATGATTGGTTGAAAAAAGATCTTTATTTACTGATTTTATAAATGATAGAATTGAGGTGATTTTTTATAACAAACCTCATAATGAATGTAAATAATTATAATTGATAAAAAGAGATTTTAATAATCGTGAAAAGATATATATGTATATATATTTTAGGGCATGATGCCATATCAAAGATCGAGTCGTATAGTGTGCAACCTTAAGGGCAGGTCCCGAAACCCAGCTGGGCCACTACGGTGGTGAATTATATATGGTTTTCCCAGGAAAAGAAAATGGTATTTTTCTGGTCGACCTATTTAAACTATTTTGGTAAGATAAAGCCTTTATTAAATTTCCATCTATTTATTTATTTATTTTTTCTAGTCCGTTTTCTATGTATTTATTTGATTACTGAAGTTTCTTTTAAAGTTAAATATTTTCAAATTTATAGTCCTACTGAGCCTTTCGTTCACGTTTTATTTGTTTTAAAATCTTTCCTTATAGGTGGATATCAGCTTAGAATCAGAGAAGAGTCCACTGTCCGGACTTGCGACCAGTAAAAGATTTTGGTAGGTTGTATTATAGCAAAACAAGACACGTAAATTCTTAACTTTCTTTTATTCTAGACTGTGGTTGTATTGTAATATTGTCAGTACTATGTGTGTGCACAAGATGTGGGTCAGTGGGACCCATTTTCGCCTCACCTTATATTTTGATTGTTTTTATTGTTTCCTTATTATTTATTTTGTTATTCTCATTATTCAAATATTATAACTGTTAACTTTAAATAAACCATTTTAAAATCGTCACATTTTTATTTATAAATTTAATTCCTAAAACCTAATTATTAACTAAATTTCTACTTAATTAACTTAATTAATCCACCACGTCACCTCCCGTACTCCGGGGCATGACATAATGGTGTCAGAGCTCAAGGTTATGAACCTTGGGAATTGTGCACACATAGGTACGACAATGAAATACCACTGACAGTCCAAATTTTGTTTTCAGAAGTGAGAGAATGGCACCTAGACGTCGTTCGACAACAGACGTCGAGTTTGGAAATGATGAAGGCATGATGAGAGCTATGTTTGCTGTATTCCGGCAGATGGCAGCTAGGGCAAGACCTGACGATTTTGAGGCCAGTCACCGGCATTCGTATTTCAAGGAATTTTGACGTGCATTTGTACCGACTTTCGACGAAAATGGGGATCTGCAGGTAGTAGAGTATTGGTTAGATTCGATCGTGAAGCATCTGAATACTCTTGGTGTGCCAGCTGAGTATCATGTGGAATTTACAGCGTATAAGTTTGAAGGTGGTGCTAATACCTGGTGGAAACAAGCTAAATGCCTGAAGAACAATGGTAACATCAGTAGGGATAGGTTTAAGGAGCTGTTTTACGATCGGTATTTTTTGCAAGGATACAAGGACCAAAAAGCGACAAAATTCTATAGGTTGCAGCAGGGCGATATGTTAGTACAGGAATATGAAGCGAAGTTCAATGAATTGGCCAGGTTTTCTCCCTCTGCAGTAGCATCAGAGCATGAGAAGTGCATCAAATTTCATGACAGACTTAAGGCCCTATTCGACGACAGATAGTTGCTTTGTGACTCAGGAACTTTGGTGAGCTTGTGTCATCAGCAATATCAGTGGAAAATGATTACGCGCAGTATTGTGAGAAACGAGCCAAGACATCAGGAGGACCATAGAAGAGCGGCAGGAGGAGTGTCAGTAGTCGACCAACTCTAGGAAAGAACAAGCAGGGTGGCATGAACAGTGGCAGCAGCAGTTCATCCAACAGCGGGCGTAGCAACCCCTACAGCTTCCATTGTCACTATTGCCAATAGCCAGGACACATTAAGATGAATTGCCTGATCAGGAGTGCTCGCCTAGGATTTCAGACCGGAGAAGGAGCTAGTCGTCAGCCCCAGCTTCAGACTCTACCTCAGCCTCAGCAGTACCCTCAGCTTCCATTCCATCAGTTCTCTCCTCAGCAACTGCCATATTCAGCGCAAGGACACCAACCACAGAACTTTTAGTGTAACATCCCTTAATACCGAGCGTCGAGTACAGCTAGTGTGCAGTCGCCATCATTGCAACAGTATTGGCCAACTAACCTAGGGTCAAGCAATGTTGGTAGAGGAAAAGGGAAAGCTCTAGTACAGGTTCACATGATGACATCAAGGAGTTTGGATGTCCAGACTAGTAACGCGGTTGTTGATGGTACGATTATGGTTTCTCAATCTTTAGCACACGTATTATTTGATACTGGTGTCACTTATTCTCTCATTTTGAGCTCTTTTGTACATGCCTTGGGATTAGAAATAGAAGAGTTTGATGAATCCTTAGTTATAGCTTCACCCTTGGGACGGGTGTATGTGAATAGTGTCTGTAAAGCTTGTAAAATAAAGATTGGGGATGAGATTTTGAAAAGTGATTTGATTGTAATCCCCATGAGATCCTATGATGTAATCTTAGGGATGGATTGGTTATTTAGATGTAATGCAGTAGTGGACTGCCATCTTAAGAAAGTAACCCTAGTGTCTGCTAAGGGGACGGTGATCACTTACCAGGGTGGTGGTGATCGGTTAATGAGTGAGCATCTCGTAAGGGCATGTCTCGGAGGGCGAAAGAACGCGGTTTGTTATGCTATCCTCATGAATTTGGAAGGAAAGCCCAGTGCTTCGAAAGGACATGTAGTGATTCCAGTGGTAGAAGAATTTGAAGACGTCTTCCCTAGTGAGCTACTAGGAATACCACTGCATCAGAAAATCGAGTTTGGTATTGAATTGTTTCCAAGGACGGCACCAATTTCCAAAGCACCTTACCAGATGACGCCGGTAGAAATGAAGGAACTCAAGAAGCAGCTTCAGGAGCTTGCTAATAAGGGATACATTAGGAATAGTACATTGTTGTGGGGAGCACCGGTTTTGTTTGCGAAGAAGCATAGTGAAACTCTCAGATTATGTATAGATTATCGACAGTTGAATCGGGTCACAGTGAAGAATAAGTATCCTCTGCCTAGGATTGATGAGTTATTTGATCAGTTGGGAGGCTCGTAGTACTTCTCGAAGATAGACTTGAGGTCAGGATATCATCAACTCAGGATTAAGGAAGAGGGCATTCCTAAGACAGCTTTCAGGACTCAGTATGGACATTTTGAATTCCTGGTGATGTCGTTTGGATTAACGAATGCTCCGGCAGCTTTCATGGATTTGATGAATAGAATATTTAGGCCTTACTTAGACCAATTCATGATCGTGTTCATCGACGACATCTTAGTTTATTCTAAGACTTGGGAGGAGCATGAGCAGCATCTTAGGATCGTGCTTTAGACTCTGCAAGAACATCAGTTGTATGCCAAGAAGGAAAAGTGTGAGTTCTGGTTAACAGAGGTCAAATTTCTAGTTCATGTCATCTCCGAGCATAGTATCTCAGTGGATCCGTCAAAGATAGAAGCCATAGTGGATTGGGAACAGCCAAGGAATGTGGTAGAGATCCGCAGCTTCTTGGGACTTGCAGGATATTACAGGAAATTTGTGAAAGATTTTTTGAAGATAGCAGCACTGTTGACGAGGTTGATTAGGAAGAATGTCAGGATCGAGTGGAACGAAGAATATGAGTTCGCTTTTCAAGAGTTGAAGAATCGGTTGACTTCAGCACTAGTGTTGATTATTCCTAGTAGTAATGAGCCGTACGAGGTTTACACGGATGCTTTAGGGCATGGACTTGGTTGGGTGTTGATGCAGCATGGATGCGTGGTAGCTTATAAATTGAGACAGTTACGACTTCACGAGCGGAATTACCCTACTCATGATCTAGAGCTCACGACAGTGATTCATGCATTGAAGATCTGAAGATGTTATTTGTATGGAGCGACATTTCAGGTTTTCTCCAACTACAAAAGTTTGAAGTATTTGTTTACTCAGAGGGATTTGAACTTGAGGCAGCGGAGATGAATGGAATACATGGAGGATTACGATTTTGTATTGCAGTATCATCCCAGGAAAGCTAACGTCGTTGTAGATGCGCTCAGTCGAAAGTCTTTAGGAATTCTGCTTGTTTGGCTCTTGAAGATTGGAGAAGGGATGCGATAGTAAGTGAGTTCGGGCTATAGTATCATGAAGACTACGATCGCGTTTCGGTGTACCACATGGAGAAGACCCCAGCTCTTATTCAGTTGGTGAAGTAGAATCATGGCAAGACCAGCATCTTTAAGGGATCTGGACGTGAATTCCAAATGGGGAGCAATTTGAAGAATGGAGAATACATACGAATGGATTGTTATACTTCAGGGAGCGTCTAGCGATTCTAGCTATTGCAAAAGTAACGAAGGCCGTCATGGACGAAGCTCATAGGTCTCAATTTGCCATTCATCCAGGAAGCACGAAGATGTATTGTGATTTGAAGAGACACAATTGGTGGAGAGGTATGAAGAAGGATATTCAAAAATATATGGCCAAGTGTGCGACTTGTCTTCAAGCAAAAGCTGAGCATCAGAAGCCAACAGGTCAGCTTCAGCCGCTTCCTATTCCAAGGTGGAAATGAGAGCACGTGACGATGGATTTCCTTACTGGATTGCCGAGGATAGAACAACGGCACGATGCAATTTGGGTCGTGGTCGACAGGTTAACAAAGTCAGCTCATTTCATTCTGTTTAGGTCGACATGTTCGAGGAGGATTCTCGGGGAATTGTATCTGCAGAACATAGTAAGATTGCACGAAGTTCCTTTGTCCATCACATCAGATAGGGATACTAGGTTTAATGCTAAGTATTGGAGGAGCTTTCAAGAGGCCATGGGTACAGATTTGAACTTTAGCACGGCATTTCATCCTCAGACTGATGGGCAATTTGAGCGAGTCATTCAGATTTTCAAAGACATGTTGCGTGCTTATGCATTAGACTTCGGCGGAAACTAGAAGAAGTATTTGCATCTAGTGGAGTTCGCATACAACAACAGCTATCAATCGAGTATTGGTATGGCACCGTTCAAAGCATTGTATGGATGACCATGTCGAACACCGGTGTGTTGGGTTGAACCAGAGGATAGAGTTATTCTTAGGCCGGATAAGATCGGCGATAGCAACGAGAAGATCGTCGTGATTTGAGACCGACTGAAAGCAGCTCAGAGTCGACAGAAGAGTTACGTAGATAAAAGACGTCGACCATTAGAATTTAAGGTTGGAGACTTTGTTCTTTTGAAGGTATCGCCTCGTAAAGGCATTTCACGATTTGGGGTGAAAGGAAAGCTCACGCCAAGATTTATTGGACCATTCATGATTACTCAACGCGTAGGTGTGGTTGCTTATCGACTCAACCTTCCTTCGAAACTTTTACATGTTCACGACGTATTTCATGTGTCGATGCTTCGAAAGTGTCCATCTAAGCAGGATAAGATCGTTTTATTCCAGAACATATAGATTTAGGAAGACACGATGTATGAAAAAGTGTCGATCCAAATCATCGATTGTAAAGTGATTAGCTTGCGTCATCGTAAGATCCCGTTAGTTAAGGTCGTGTGGGAACATCACGGGATTGATGAAGCCACTTAGAAATTAGAGTCGAGTATGCGGGAGTTGTATCCGCACTTGTTTGTTTTTGAATTGATTTGTAAATTTCGAGGACGAAATTTCTTTTAGGGGTGGAGAGTTGTAACACCCCGAAGTTAATTAGATGTTATTAGAATGCAAAATGGTAGATTAGTGTGCCATAATGATTATTTTAAACTTAATTTGAGCACTTTGTGAAATTTCTAAACTTATAATACTTTTGATTATTTTAATAATTTTTTATTACTCTTGATTAATTTTAATGTTATTTTAAATTTTAATAAAATGATTTGTTAAATACCAAGTAGCTTTTATTTGAAAACAGTGTGTTGTTGCACACGGTTTTGTACAACTAATTTTCTCTCCCTTCCTCTATTTATATATCATCTCTCTCTCTTCCTCACTCTTACTCGTCACACTCTCTCTCCTCTCTCTCCCTTGCCCATGTCTCTCTCTCATTCTCTCTCAAAATTTTTGAGACAAAATTCTATTTCAAGCTTTGGGATTGTGGATTGAAGGCTCGGGAACGCGATTGAGCAACCACAAACTCGATTCAAGGTTAGTTTTCTAAATTTCAAAACTTTTTTTTTTCTTTCCATTTTCTAATTTTTCTTACATTTTGAAATCTAAGCATTTCTAAGCTTAGAAAACCTTCATCTAGGTTAGATGAACTTAGATTAGCTATAATATAAACTTTGTTTCATCAAAAACAGATTTGAATCAAGATTTTTCATTTTTCTCAAATTTTTCTCATTTTTAGATTTTTCTAAAAATCTTGTTTAAAACTTGTTTTAATGCATTAAAAAGTAATCTGTTATGTTTTTCTATTGTTTATGATCATTACCCATGCCTGAGAATTGAAAAAATAGGTTGAAATTGAAGATTTGGGCTCGAGGAGGCCGAGATCCGTGCCTGAAAAATTATAGAATTTTTCTAGATCGGAAGGTCGAACTTCACATTCGGTAGGCCGGATTCAAGTGTTCGGCAAGCCGGATTCATCCGACCGACAAGTCGAACCTGCAAAAGTTCGACCGACCAGACTTGGACCTCCGGCAGGCCGAACCAAGGCAACCGGTAGGCCGACCGACATGGTAAAATTTTATGATTTTTTACCCGTTTTTATCGTTTTGAACCTTGATTGAAATTCTGACTATATAAAATGATTTTATAAACCTAAGTGGCACACTAAGATATCGTGAGATGATTTAATAACCTAGGATATCTCGGGTTAGATACTAATAGACCTAGTTTTTATTTAAGGTTGTGTGTGGATCTACAGAGCTAACGTATAGCAGACCGAGATTACGGTATGGGACACCGACACGAGTATCGAGGTAGGACTTTTACCCCTTCTTTGGTAGCCAGTTTTAAATGTTTTGGGCTCAAGAGAATTTTTAACAAAAATATTTTCAATGATTGGTTGAAAAAAGATATTTATTTACTGATTTTATAAATGATAGAATTGAGGTGATTTTTCATAACAAACCTCATAATGAATGTAAATGATTATAATTGGTAAAAAGAGATTTTAAAAATCGTGAAAAGATATATATGTATATATATTTTGGGGCATGATGCCATATCAGAGATCGGGTCGTATAGTGCGCGACCTTGAGGGCAGGTCCCGAAACCTAGCTAGGCCACTACGGTGGTGAATTACATATGGTTTGCCCAGGAAAAGAAAATGGTATTTTTCTGGTTGACCTATTTAAACTATTTTGGTAAGATAAAGCCTTTATTAAATTTTCATTTATTTATTTATTTATTTTTTCTAGTTCATTTTTTATGTATTTATTTGATTAATGGAGTTTCTTTTAAAGTTAAATATTTTCAAACTTATAGTCCTACTGAGCCTTCCGCTCACGTTTTATTTGTTTTAAAATCTTACCCCATAGGTGGATATCAGCTTAGAATCGGAGAAGAGTCCGCTGTCTAGACTTGCGACCAGCAAAAGATTTTGGTAGGTTGTATTATAGCAAAACAAGGCATGTAAATTCTTAACTTTCTTTTATTCTGGACTGTGGTTGTATTGTAATATTGTCAGTACTATGTGTGCATACAAGATGTGGGTCAGTGGGACTCATTTTCGCCTCACCTTATATTTTGATTGTTTTTACTGTTTCCTTATTGTTTATTTTGTTATTCTCATTGTTCAAATATAATAACTGTTAACTTTAAATAAACCATTTTACAATCATCACATTTTTATTTATAAATTTAATTCCTAAAACCCAATTGTTGACTAAATTTCTACTTAATTAACTTAATTAATCCACTATGTCACCTTCCGTACTTCGAGTCGTGACAGATACAATAATATTATGACACTCTAACTAAAAGGATTTGTTGAAAAAAACAAAAATGAGGGAGAAAAAAAGGAACATAGAATACTAAATGAGATTTACCCCTTCCTTCTTTAGTGGGGAATTACAAAACTTTCACTTAATTTCTTAGCTAAAGTAAATAAGAATGTACTGAAGATTCTAACTTGAAAAAAAAAAGGTGATGATTGAGAATTACCCTTTCCTTCTTTTAGTGGGGAATCCTTTATTTTTTGAGCTCTAAGTGATTCAGGATAGATTGAGAATATCTTTTAGAGTAGAAAAAGTGTAGAGATGGATCGCAGAAAAAGTTATCCTAATTGTCAACTATCCATAAGCTACAGCCATATAACAAATAGTAAAAAGAAAAAATATATATATATTATTACACTCTAACTAAAATGATTTTGCGAAAAAATTGGAAGGACATAGAAAATTGAGTGAAACTTATTCTTTTCTTCTTCACTTAAAAATTGTTGGACTGTCTCTTAATATCTCGACTAAAGTAAATGAGAATGGATTGTAAAGAAAGTTATCCTAACTAGTTCTCCTGTTATTGTGAGACAAGTTAATTTAAAATATAAGAAGCACACTACTTAAATTGAATTGTTTTTCTTTATTAACTTTTTCTAATGAATGTTTGATAAATAAATGAATTGAGTAAGTGTTATAATTTGCTAATTCTTTCTTTTTAAGGTTGTAAATTTTCTCTAAATAAAAATAAAAGATAAAAATTGTGCATCAAGCTAGCGGTAGCAAGAAGAAAACCAATCATAGTAATTTTTTTTCTCTTTGATTAAGATAGTAGACACCAATATACATTTTTGCCGCTATTTCCCTGTCAGACTTGGAGCTAAGATATGAAAATTATGTAGCTATTAATGTCATGTTTACTTTCGTAGCTTTATATATATATATATATATATATATATATTTTGAAGGAATTATCCTTTATATCTTTGAAAACAATAATTTTAAGCTTAATCATTAATATATGCTTCAAATCCCAGAGCGCTACTTTTTCTTTACATTTTTTTTTTCTTTTTCATCTGGATGGAAGAATTCATTATGCTCCGGTAGCTCTGCTTCAAAAAATAAAAAATTTAAAAAAAGTAACCTCGGTGAAGCGGAAGGGTTTGTGAATTTGTAGACTAAAACTTAAAAAGTGAAATCATGCATAGTTTCTTATTTATTAATGTGTATATGTCTATGTGACTAGTTTATTTATCTTTGGATTATTAACACTAATGGCCTATAAACTTTAAGATCTCTCATTTTGTCACCCAAATTTTGAAAATAACCACTTATTTTTGAATTTTTTAAACTCCTCATTTTACCCCTTTAAATTTTCAACATTATCATTTTGTCCTTGTTTTAAACCTTTTTATTTTTTTTCCCGTTTTACAGTTTTTTATTTTAAAAAACAGAAATAAGCCCATATGATTTACATATGCGTCACCTATAAGAGTAAAAATGAGATTTTATCACTCCAAAGTTTTCTTTCACATTTATATTCTCACTTGGTGCCTTTTTTTTAGACTAATTTATGCTAGTGGTTCTTTAATTCTTTAATAGGTGATACTTTAATCCTTTTTTATTTTTAATTTTGACAAAACGACCCTTAAACTTTTAAAATCTTAGCAATTAATGGACTTTTGTCAAGTTCAGGTAAGTTTTTAACAAATTCTTACTCATGTGAACCATTTTCAGTAAAAGGACCAAAATGTCTTCAAACTCGATCAACACAACACTAACATCCAAAAAAAAAGAAAAGAAAAACACAAAAAAGGGAAAGAAAGTCAAAATTGTGAAGAAAAATATCAGGACGATATTCTTTGGTTTCTGAACAGCAAACTTCTAAAATTGGGTGGGGGTGTACAACGCCATAAAAAAAAAAAAGGAATTCCTTATCCTTAGTGAACTCCAGCGACGTTCCAGTGGAACTTGTTCTTCATCAGATAGATTTCTAAGAAATGTAGAAAAGGAAATTTACAGAGGAATATCAGAAGTGTGTACTGAGGAAGGTAAAGCTCAGCATAAACGTAAGCTGGCCGAGACTTTCTAGCTTATACAATTGCCAAAGGAATCTGTACAAGCGCTAACCAGACCTTTACATATGGCAAGGAAATAACAAATTTTGTCTAAGACTATTCAATATTCAGAACAAAGAAATTACAATATATACACAGCCAATAACACTGAGACAGGCCATTAGTTGCTTTAACAAGTTGCTACTATGTCCGCCAGCTCCTCTCCGCTCCTGTGTCACCTTGAAGATGCCGCCATCTACTGCTCCTCCCCGATGGCTCACTCGACGACATCTGGGTTTCCAGATTGATGATAGCGCAAATCGACATCTGGGGTTCGTCGCAAGCAAGGCTAAACAGGGCTAGGTTGGCCGTCGTGGGTGAGGATTTGTAACATCCCAAAATTTATTAAATGTTATTAAAATGTAAAATAGTAGATTAGTGTGCCATAATGAATATTTTAAATTTAATTTGATCACTTTGTGAAATTTTTAAACTTACGATACTTTTGATTATTTTAATAATTTTTAATTACTCTTGATTAATTTTAATTGTCATTTTAAATTTTAATAAAATGATTTGTTAAATACCAAGTAGTTTTTATTTGAAAAACAGTGTGTTGTTGCACACGGTTTTATGCAACTAATTTTCTCTCTCTTCCTCTATTTATTTTACCTCACACCCTCTCTCATTCATTTTCTCTCTCTCCTCTCTCGCTCATCTCTCTCGCTCTCTCTCACTCTCTCTCAGTTTCACTCTCTCTCTCACATTCTCTCTCAAAAATTTCAAAACAAAATTTGATTTCAACCTTCAGGATTGTGGAATGAAGGCTCGGGAATGTGATTGAGCAACCACAAACTCGATTCAAGCTTCGATTCAAGGTTAGTTTCTAAATTTTTTAACTTTTTCAATTTTTTTAAATTTTCTTGTATTTTGAAATCTAAGCATTTCTAAGCTCAGAAAACCCTCAATTTAGGTTAGATGAACTTAGAATGACTAGAATACAAACTTAGTTTCATCAAAAACGGATCGAAATCAAATTTTTTTATTTTTCTCTATTTTTCTCTATTTTTGGGTTTTTCCAAAAATCTTGTTTAAAAACTTGTTTTAATCCATTAAAAAGTAAGTTACTATGTTTTTCTATTGTTCATGATCATTATCCATGCTTGAGAATTGAGAAAACATGTTAGATTTGAAGATTTGGGCTCGGGGAAGCCGAGACTCGTGCGTGGAAATTTCTGAAATTTTTTAGATCAGCAAGCTGAAGTTTGAGTTCGACAGGCCAGATTCATACGTTCAGCAGGCCGGATTCATCCGACCGGCAGGCCAAACCTGGAAATGTTTGGTTGATCAGACTTGGATTTTTGGCAGCAGTTCGGCCAGCCGAACCAGGGTGATCGACAGGCCAACCGGGCATGGTAAAATTTTGTGATTTTTCACACGTTTTTACTGTTTTGAACCCCGATTGAAATTCCAACTCTATAATATGATTTTATAAACCTAAATGGCACACTAGGACACCATGAGATGATTTAATATCATAGGATACTTCGGATTAGATGCTAATGAACTAAGTTATTATGTGTTTAGGATTTTGCGTGGATCCACGAAGCTAACGTATAGTGGACCGGGATTACGGTGTGGGACACCGGCATGAGTATCGAGGTAGGACTTCTATCCCTTCTTTGGTAGCCAATTTTAAATGTTTTGGCCTCAAAGTGATTTTTAATAAAATGTTTTTCAATGATTGGTTGAAAAAGGATTTCTTGTTAACTGTTTTTTTAAACAGTAGATTGAGGTGTTTCCATAATAAACCTCATAATAAATGTTAATGATGATATTTGGTAAATATAAATTTTAATTATAAAAAGATATATGGGCATGATGCCATATTAGAGATCGGGTCGTGTAGTGAACGACCTTGGGGGCAGGTCTCGAAACCCAGCTGGGCCACTTCGGTTGTGAATATCATGGTTTGCCTGAAATAATAAAAAGGTACTCTTGATAAACTGTTTTTAATATATTTTTGACAAACAGAAGTACTTATTTAATTTTATTTTATTTATTAAGAAATGTTCTAATAAACTATTTATCTGTTTATTTTTAAAATATAGTGGGTGTTTAGAAGGGTGGTGAAAACCAGTGGTGGGAACCACTTTTACTGTAGCATATGAGAGTTTTACACTGTAGCAAATTTTTTTATTGTTACTGTAGCATGTGAGAACTTTTTACTGTTTATAACTGAGTTTGTGGTAGGAACTGAGTGATTGCCACCACTGCCAAACACCCCAATAGTCCTGTTGAGCCTTTCGCTCACATTTTATTTGTTTTAAAATCTTATCCCATAGGTGGATGACAGCTTAGGATCAGAGAAGAGTCTGCTGACCGAACTTATGACCAGTAGAAGATTTGGGTGGGTTGTATTATAGTAAAACAAGGCATGTAAATTCTTGACTTTCTTTTATTTTTGGACTGTGGCTGTGTTGTAATATTGTCAGTACTACATGTGTATGCACAAGATGTGGGCCGATGAGACCCATTCTCACCTCACCCCTTTAGTTTTGTTATTTATATTTCATTTTATTAACTTATTTGTTTATTTAAATATTATGATTGCTCATCATAAAAGATTTTAAAATTGTCATATTTTATTTATAAATTAAATTCTAAAACCCAACTTTTATCTAAATCTTTATTTAATTAACTTAATTAATCCACCACGTCACCTCCCGTACTTCAGGGCACGATAGAGTGGTATCAAAGCTCAAGGTTATGAACCTTGAAAATTGTGCACATATAAGTACGACAATGAAATACCACTGACAGTCCAAATTTTGTTTTCAGAAGTGAGAGAATGGCACCTAGACGTTGTTCGACAGTCGATGCCGAGTTCGAAAATGATGAAGGCATGATGAGGGCTATGTTTGCTGCATTTCGGCAGATGGCATCTAGAGCAAGACTTGATGATTCCGAGGCTAGTCGTCGGCATTTGTACTTCAAGGAGTTTCGATGTGCATATGTACCGACTTTCAATAGAACTGGGGACCCACAGGTGGCAGAGTATTGGCTAGATTCGATCATTGAACACTTGATACACTTGGTGTGCCAGCGGAGTATCGTGTAGAATTTGCAGCATACAAGTTTGAATGTAGTGCCAATACTTGGTGGAAGCAAGCAAAGTGCTTGGAGAATAATGGTAATATCAGTTGGGATAGGTTTGAGGAGCTGTTCTACGATCGGTATTTTCTGCAAGGATACAGAGACCAAAGGGCGGCAAAATTCTATAGGTTGCAACAGGACGATATGTCAGTTTAGGAATATGAAGCAAAGTTCAATGAATTGGCTAGGTTTGCTCCCTCAGTAGTGGCATTGGAGCGTGAGAAGTGTATCAAATTTCAAGAAGGACTTAAGGCTCCTATTCGAATGCAGGTGGTTGCCCTGCGACTCTGAAACTTTGGAGAACTTGTGTTGTCAGCAATATCAGTGGAGAATGATTACGTGCAGTATTGTGCGAATCGAGCTAAGATGTCAGGAGGACCATAGAGGAGTGATAGGAGGAGTGTCAACAGTCGACCAACTCTGGGAAAGGACAAACAGGGTGGCCCGAATAGCGGCAGCAGTAGTTCATCCAACAGCGGCGTAGCAACCCCTATAGTTTCTATTGCTATTTTTGCCAACAGCCAGGACATATCAAGAGGAATTGCTTGATTAGGAGTGCTTGCCTAAGACTTCAAACCAGAGAAGGAGCTAGTCGTCAGCCTCAGCTTCAGACCCTACCTCAGCCACAACAGTATCCTTAGCTTCCATTCCATCAGTTCTCTCCTCAGCAAATCTCATATCCAGCTCAAGGACTCAGCAAATGTCATATCCAGCTCAAGGACATCAACAGCAAAATCTTTAGCGTAACGTCCCTCAGTATCGAGCGTCGAGTTTAGCTAGTGTGCAGTTGCCATCATCGTAGCAGTATCGGCTAACTAACCTAGGATCTAACAGTGTTAGTAGAGGAAAGAGAAAAACTCCAGCACAGGTTCACACAATGATATCAGGGAGTTCAAATACCTAGACTAGTAACGCAGTTGTTGATGGTACGATCATGGTTTCTCAGTCTTTAGCACACGTGTTGTCTGATACTGGTGCCACTCATTCTCTCATTTCGAGCTCATTTGTACATGCCTTGGGATTAGAGATAGAAAAGTTTGATAAACCTTTAGTTATAGTTTCACCCTTGGGGCGGGTGTGTATGAATAGTGTTTGTAAAGCTTGTAAAATAAAGATTGGGGATGAGATTTTGAAAAGTGATTTGATTGTAATCCCCATGAGTTCATATGATGTAATCTTAGGGATGGATTGGTTGTCTAGTACAGTGCAGTCGTGGACTGCCAGCTTAGGAAAGTAATCCTAGTGTCTGATAAGGGGACGGTGATCACTTACCAGGGTAGTGGTGATCGCTTGATGAGTAAGCATCTTATAAGAACAAGTCTTGGAGGACGAAAGAACGCAGCTTGCTATGCCTTTCTCATGAATTTGGAAGGAGAGTGCTTCGAGAGGACGTGCAGTGATTCTAGCAGTAGATGAATACAAAGATGTCTTCCTCGATGAGCTATCAGGATTGCCACCGCATCGGGAAGTCGAGTTTGGTATTGAGTTGGTTTTGGGAACATCACCGATTTCTGTAGCACCTTACCAGATGGCGCTGGCAGAGATGAAAGAACTTAGGAAGCAACTTCAGAAGCTTGTTGATAGGGGATACATCTAGAATAGTACATCGTCGTGGGGAGCACCGGTTTTGTTTGCAAAAAAGCATGATGGAACTCTCAGTTTGTGTATAGATTATCGGCAGCTGAATAGGGTTATAGTGAAGAATAAGTATCCTTTGCCTAGGATTGATGAGTTATTTGATCAGTTGGGAGGTTCGCGGTTCTTCTCGAAGATAGTTTTAAGATTAGGATTTCATCAGCTCAAGATTAAGGAAGAAGACATTCCCAAGACAACTTTCAGGACCCGGTATGGACATTTTCAGTTTCTAGTGATGCCGTTTGGTTTGACGACCACTCCGACGGCTTTTGTGGACCTTATAAACAGGATATTCAGGCCTTACTTGGATCAGTTCATGATTGTGTTCATCGACAACATCCTGGTTTATTCTAAGACTTGGGAGGAGCATGAGCAGCATCTAAGGATCGTGCTTCAGACTCTACGAGAACATCAGTTATATGCCAAGTAGGAAAAGTGTGAGTTTTGGTTAACAGAGGTTCGATTTCTAGGGCATGTTATTTCCGAGCATGGTATCTCAGTGGATCCAACAAATATAGAAGCCATAGTGGATTGGAAACGACCGAGGAATGTGGTAGAGATCCGCAGCTTCTTAGGACTTGCAGGATATTATAAGAAATTGTGAAAGACTTCTCGAAGATAGCAGCACCGTTGATGAAGCTAATAAGGAAAAACGTCAGGTTTGAGTGGAACAAAGAATGTGAGTTCGCTTTTCAAGAGTTGAAGAATCAGTTGACCTCAGCACTAGTATTGATCATTCCCAGCAGTGACGAACTGTACGAAGTTTATGCGGATGCTTCAGGACGTGGACTTGGATGCGTGTTGATGCAATATGGACGTGTGGTAGCGTATGGATCGACACAGCTACAACTTCATGAGCGGAATTACCCTACTCATGATTTGGAACTTGCGGCAGTAATTCACGCATTGAAGATTTGAAGATGTTATTTGTATGGAGCGACATGTCAGGTTTTCTTCGACCACAAGAGTTTGAAGTATTTGTTTACCTAGAGGGATCTGAACTTGAGGCAGCGAAGGTGGATGAAATACATGGAAGATTACGATTTTGCGTTGCAGTATTATCCTAGGAAAGCTAATGTCGTCGCGGATGCGCTCAGTCGAAATCTTTAAGGATTTTTGCTTGTTTGGCTCTTGAAGATTGGAGAAGGGATACAACAGTAAGTGAGTTCAGGCTACAGTATCATGAAGACTATGATCACGTTTTGGTATATCACATGGAGACGACCTCAGCTCTTGTTCAGATGGTGAAACAGAATCAGTGGCAAGACCAGCATCTTCAAGGAATCTAGATGCGAATTCAAAATGGAGAGTAGTTCGAAGAATGGGGATACATGCAGATGGATCGTTGTACTTCAGGAAGCGTCTAGCGGTTCCAGCTATTACAGAAATGACAAAGGTCGTAATGGATGAAGCTCACAAGTCTCAATTCGCCATTCATCCAGGGAGTACGAAGATGTATCATGACTTGAAGAGGCATTATTGGTGGAGAGGTATGAAAAAGGACATTCGAGAATACGTGGCCAAGTGCACGACTTGTCTTCAGGTGAAAGCCAAGCATTAGAAGCCAGCAGGTCAGCTTCAGCCACTTCCTATTCTAGGGTGGAAATGGGAGCACGTGATGATGGATTTTCTTACTGGATTGCCGAGGACGGAGCAACGGCACGATGCGATTTGGGTCGTGGTAGACAGGTTCACGAAGTCAGCTCATTTTATTCCATTTAGATCGACGTGTTCGAGGAGGATCCTCGGGGAGTTGTATATGCAAAACATAGTAAGATTGCATGGAGTTCCTTTGTCCATCACATCAGATAGGGATACCAAGTTCAATGCTAGGTACTGGAGGAGCTTTCAGGAGGCTATGGGCACAGATTTAAACTTCAGCACGACGTTTCATCCTCAAACTGATGGACAATTAGAGCAAGTCATTCACATTCTCGAAAACATGTTGCGTGCTTGTGTGTTAGATTTCAGTGGGAATTGGAAGAGATATTTGCATCTGGCGGAGTTCTCATACAACAACAGCTATCAATCGAGTATTGGTATGCCGAAGCATTATATGGATGACCGTGTAGATCACTGGTGCATTGGGTGGAACCAGAGGATAGAGTTATCCTTGGGCTAGATGAGATTCACGATAGCAACAAGAAGATCGTCGTGATTCGGGATCTATTGAGAGCAGCTCAGAGTCGGCAGAAGAGTTACACGGATAGAAGACATCGACCTTTAGAATTTGAGGTTGGAGACTTTATACTGTTGAAGGTATCACCTCATAAAGGCATCTCGCGATTCAGAGTGAAAGGGAAGCTCGCACCGAGATATGTTGGACCATTCGAGGTTACTCAACGTGTTGGTGTGGTTGCGTATCGACTCAACCTTCCTCCAGAACTTTTGCATGTTCACGACGTATTTCATGTGTCGATGCTTCAGAAGTGTCCACCTAAGCAAGATAAGATCGTTTTGTTCTAGGATGTATAGATTCAGGGAGACACGACATATGAAGAAGTGCCGATCCAGATCATCGATCGTAAAGTGATTAGTTTACGTCGTCGTGAGATTTCGTTAGTTAAGGTCATGTGGTAGCATCACAGGGTTAATGAAGCCACTTGGGAATTAGAGTCGAGTATGCAGGAATTGTATCCGCATTTGTTTTGTTTTGGAATTGATTTGTAAATTTCAAGGACGAAATTTCTTTTAGGGGTAGAGAGTTGTAACACCCCAAAATTTATTAAATATTATTAGAATGTAAAATGGTAGATTAGTATGCGATAATGAATATTTTAAATTTAATTTGATCACTTTGTGAAATTTTTAAACTTACGATACTTTTGATTATTTTAATAATTTTTAATTACTCTTGGTTAATTTTAATTGTTATTTTAAATTTTAATAAAGTGATTTGTTAAATACCAAGTAGTTTTTATTTGAAAAGTAGTGTGCTGTTGCACACGGTTTTGTGCAACTAATTTTCTCTCTCTTCCTTTATTTATTTCACCTCACACTTTCTCTCATTCATTTTCTCTCTCTCCTCTCTCGCTCTCTCTCACTCTCTCTTGGTTTCACTCTCTCTCTCACATTCTCTCTTAAAAATTTCAAAACAAAATTCAATTTCAACCTTTAGGATTGTGGAATGAAGGCTCGGGAACGTGATTGAGCAACCACAAACTCGATTCAAGCTTTGATTCAAGGTTAGTTTCTAAATTTCTAAACTTTTTCAATTTTTTTAAATTTTCTTGCATTTTGAAATCTAAGCATTTCTAAGCTTAGAAAACCCTCAATCTAGGTTAGATGAACTTAGAATGACTTGAATACAAACTTAGTTTCATCAAAAATGGATCGAAATCATAATTTTTCATTTTTCTCCATTTTCTCTATTTTCAGGTTTTTCCAAAAATCTTGTTTAAAAACTTGTTTTAATCCTTAAAAAGTAAGTTACTATGTTTTTCTATTGTTCATGATCATTATCCATGCTTGAGAATTGAGAAAACAGGTTAGATTTGGAGATTTGGGCTCGGGGAAGCCGAGACCCGTGCGTGAAAATTTTTAGAATTTTCCAGATCGGTAGGCCAAAGTTTGAGTTTAGCAGGCTGGATTCATGCGTTCGGCAGGTCGAACCTGGAAATATTCGGTTGACCGGACTTGGATTTCCAATAGGCCGAATTGTGTAGTTCGGTCGGCCAAACCAGGGAAACTGATAGGCCGACCGGGCATGGTAAAATTTTGTAATTTTTCACACGTTTTCACTGTTTTAAACCCTGATTGAAATTCCAACTCTATAAAATGATTTTATAAACCTAAATGGCACACTAGGACACCATGAGATGATTTAATATCATAGGATACCTCGGATTAGATGCTAACGAACTAAGTTATTATGTGTTTAGGATTTTGTGTGGATCCGCAAAGCTAACGTATAGCGGACCAAAATTACGGTGTAGGACACCGACACGAGTATCGAGGTAGGACTTCTACCCCTTCTTTGATAGCCAATTTTAAATGTTTTGGCCTCAAAGTGATTTTTAATAAAATATTTTTCAATGATTGGTTGAAAAAGGATTTCTTGTTAACTGTTTTCTTAAACAGTAGATTGAGGTGTTTCCATAATAAACCTCATAATAAATGTTAATGATTATATTTGGTAAATATAAATTTTAATTATAAAAAGATATATGGGCATGATGCCATATCAGAGATCGGGTCGTGTAGTGAATGACCTTGGGGGCAGGTCTTGAAACCCAACTGGGCTATTTCGATGGTGAATATCATGGTTTGCCTGAAATAATAAAAAGGTACTCTTGATGAACTATTTTCAATATATTTTTGATAAACGAGAGTACTTATTTAATTTTATTTTATTTATTAAGAAATGTTCTAATAAACTATTTATCTGTTTATTTTTAAAATATAGTCCTACTGAGTCTTTTGCTCATATTTTACTTGTTTTAAAATCTTACCCCATAGGTGGATGCCAGCTTAGGATTGGAGAAGAGTCCATTGACCGAACTTACGACCAATAGAAGATTTAGGTCGGTTGTATTATAGTAAAAAAAGGCATGTAAATTCTTAACTTTCTTTTATTTTTGGACTGTGGCTGTGTTGTAATATTGTCAGTACTACATGTGTGTGCACAAGATGTGGGCCGATGGGACCCATTCTCGCCTCACCCCTTTAGTTTTGTTATTTACATTTCGTTTTATTAACTTATTTGTTTATTTAAATATTATGATTGCTCATCACAAAATATTTTAAAATTGTCATATTTTATTTATAAATTAAATTGTAAAACCTAACTTTTAACTAAATCTTTATTTAATTAACTTAATTAATCCATCACATCACCTCCAGTACTTCGGGGCATGACAGGATTTGGAAAGGAGGTCGGGCGTGGGGGGACGAAGGCACGATGGGAGATCGCCAGGGAAGGGGGTGTCATGCCCCGGAGTACGGGAGGTGACGTGGTGGTTTAATTGAGTTAATTAAGTAAAGATTTAGTTTAAAACAGGGTTTAAAATTCAAATTTATAATTAAAAAGTGATAATTTTAAAATTTATTTAAGTGGAATAATTTAAGGAATTAAAATGAACCATTATAATAATTAAATAAATAAAAATAACATTAAACAATCAAATATGGGATGGAACGCGTATGGGTCCCACTGGCCCACATATTGTACACACACATATAATAATGACAATATTATGATACATCCACAGTCCAAAATAAAAGAGAAGTTAAAGTCTTACATGCCTTGAATTGTAATTTAACCTACCAAATTCTTCTACTGGTCATAAGTCCGGTCGGCGGACTTTTCTCCAATCCTATGCTGATATCCACCTAGGGTTAAGATTTTAAAACAAATAAAAATGTGAGCGAAAGGCTTAGTAGGACTATATTTGAAAATTATTCAATTTTAAAAAAAATTTCGTAAACCAGATAAATATACAGAAAACGAGCTAGAACAATTAAACAAATAAATAATTAAAAGAGAATTTAATAAAAATATGATCTTACCAAAATAATTTAGATAGGTCAACCACAAAGAATACAATTTTCCTTTCCTGGGCAAACCACATGTAATTCACCACCGTAGTGGCCTAGCTGGGTTTCGGGACCTACCCCCAAGATCGTTCACTACACGACCCAATCTCTGATATGGCATCATGCCCTTAAATATA
>CAMOHE010049775.1:0-11477 GCA_946598075.1 Artocarpus hirsutus | reverse complement strand
TAGGCCTTCGATAATCAAGCACCAAGAATATGGAGTTTAATTCGTTGTAATATTCTGTAAGAGACCGACCAGCTTGGCGTGATTGAAAAGATTTCTTCATCAATTCATAGACTTAAGAAGAATCTGAGACATCAAGATAACTCCTCTTGACTGCATCCCAAACCTGTTTAGCTGTTCCACATTGCACAAAATGTGACATTAGTTTATCACTCATGGAGTTAATTAGCCAAGACTTAACCTGAGCGTCTTCGGCCTCCCATTCGTCAAAACTTGGATCATCTTCTGCAGGTGCAGCCTTTTTTCCTGTGATGTACCCCTTCTTTTTTCTGTCAACAATATGCATCTCCATAACTTGAGACCAGACACGATAATTTCCACCATCTAATTTAAAAGAAAATGTTGGAAAAGATGTTTCATGAATGGTCACCGTAAGTGGCTTCTTGCTATCAGTTTTCTCAGACATGGTGTGAGAAAAAAAGGGTTTCAACCAGAAAACAAAGAGGGTTTCAGCCAAAAAAAAAAAAAAACAAAGGAGATATTTTGCCTACCTAGCTCTGGCACCAAAATAATAACTTGGCTGAATAAAAATTTCATATATCTTAGGGGTATAAATACAGAATACATGTGGCTATTTTTAGATAGTCAACTATACAATTTGTACAATCAATTAAAAATAAATCAGACAACTAATTCTAGCTAATAAAGGAAACAAAATCAATTAGAATAATATTGAATATGTGCTGATTTTATGCCAATTCATTTAAACAATGGATTTTTGTTACCTTCATTCCTTCCTCAACTAACACGGAGGTTTCAAATGATGAGAACGACTCAATCAAAATCACTCCATCAGGGCCAATTTTTTCTACAGCATCGGCTATTAAGTTTCCAACAAATTCTTCATTTCCTACAGAAACTGAGGCTACAGCTGCAAAATGTAAACTCATTTTCAATATGCCACTTTTTCTAGAAAAGTTTAGTCACAAGCATTATAATTTGGACAATTGAAAATCATGACCTTTAACATCATCCCTCCCTTTCGGAGGAGAACTTCTCTTCTTCAAGACTTTGACCAATTCTTTTACAGTCTTATCCATCCCTTTGTTCAAAGAAATTGGATTAGCACCAAAAGCAACAGCCAACATCCCACATTTGATCATTTCTCGCGTCATAATAATTGCAGTGGTGGTTCCGTCACCAGCCAAATCATTCATTTTACTCGCAACCTGCCAGTGAAAAACTTAAGATCTGATATCTCCGATGACATAAGCCTCAAAATGAGCCAACCAAACGTAGAGAAGAGAATTATGTAGCAACCTTGGATAACCTCTTGGATTAGAATTGCCCCGGCATTCTCAATTGCATCTGGCAGCTCTATGGCTCGAGCAATCGTAACGTCGTCATTAATTACTTTTAACGTATCAGACTCAGAAAGAACAACGTTACGCCCTGTGTAATTCCACTTGAAGAAACAACATCAGACAAGCAGTATTGTGGTTTAAAAAGAAGAGATAAACTATAATCAAAGAAAAGACTTTTCTTTTCTTTTTTAACATTTAACTATTGCTCAGACTCAAAATAAAGAGACATTTGAGACGTTTGTAAATCCTCAGGCTTTGAGACATTTGTAAAATTAGACTAATCAAAAAGTTTTGATAGCAAAATTACTTTCCAAAGATTTTAATTTGTAAAATGACTTCAGAACTTCCCCGCACGACCTTGGAACTACTCTGTGCAATCATATGGTTGTTCAATACAGAAACGAACAAGGTTATTTTGCTAATTTCACATTTTAGATTAATCCTTTTAACGGATCCTCGGGATTTCCTTCAAGACAATACTGAAGAAAGTAAAGCATGGTACGAAAAACATAATACTGCCTAGACTAGAAGAAATTTAAAGCTAAAATGAAAAAAAAAAAAAAGAAAAAAAAAGAAAAAGAGAGTACCCAGAGAATAGAAAAAACGAAAAAGATAAAACCCAGAAACCTTTAGGCCCTAAGATAAGAGAAACAGCATCGGCTAGCTTATCAGTTCCAGCTTGTAAGGCTTCTCTGCATTCTGTACCAAACGAAATCCTCTTTGGGCCTGGTCTTAGCACAGGAAGCCTCTTTCTCTGCGGATTTTGCCAAAAACCAGATAGTCTTTGATTTCTGCCAAGGCTTTGCAACTGAAATAGCAGTCACCCATTATATGTCTGAAAAACAAAAACACAGAAGAAAGAGAGTTTGAAAGATATGAACATACAGGGAAGAGAGGCTTCTGAGGAAACAGCCGAGTGAAAGACAAGGAGACAGGCATTTTTTCCTTTGATGGTGGCTTTTTGATGATTAATTTCTCAAGGCTTTTGTTCAAAAGGACGGGAAGGTTTATTTATGGGGTTTTGTTCCGAGGGGTTTGAGAGTCCATGGCCCCGGTTAGGGGTGGCAAAATGGGTTAACAGGTCGGGTTCGTGTCAGGTTGGAGTTAATTTTTACAAAAATAGGTCGACACTAACCCGACCTGTGACACGAACGGGTTGAGATTTATCAACCCGAACCCGACCCGTTTTGATACGGGTTGACACTAACCTGACCCGTGTCAACCCGTTTTCTTATGCACAGTGTCAAAAAATACGACCCGCGACCCATTTTTGACCCGTAACCCGATTTTGACCCGTAACCCGGCTGTGACCCGCCTACATTAATATATATAATATTAAAAAAATAAAATTAGAAGAGTTTTATATCACTTCAATTAGAAGATGAGTGATAAGAGAAACATGGTTTGATCTTTTAAGGGCTTATATTATATATATGAAATAATATTAATTTTTTAAAATTTAATTAATTAAATATGGGTCAGAAACGGGTCATTTCGTGTCAGACGGGTTGACCCGAACCCGACCCGTTTTTTGACGGGTCAGTTTCGGGTCGACACTAAAATGACCCGTAGTCAAATTTTCCGACACTAACCCGTGAAAAATCGTGTCGGATTCGTGTCGTGTCGTCGTGTCGCAACCTGTATTGCCGGCCCTAGCCCCGATGGACAAGTTTGAAAGTAGAGACAAGAGCCGAGCAGGGTTGACAGGGATCATTTCCCTTTTTGGCTTTTTTGCATAGATGCCCTCTAAACTTCTTGCGTTTGATAAATCAGCTCTGAAGTAAAAATATTGACACTTGGCCCCTCAAACTTTAAAATTCGTGGTATGGTAGGTCCAATAAAAAATTACATCCGCACTTCCTAATTTTACTATATGGTTGAAACATGCTCTGCATGGCGTGTGTTAATCTTCTAAACATAATACTTGTTCCAACCATGATATAATTAACAAAAAGAACTCCTTATATTAACATTTCTAAATGTGTGACACAAATAATAGGTGTTATTAAACAATTTAGTGAACAATCACTCTTAAGTTTCTCCTTATATAGTCACATGGAATTACAATTACGTGGCAAGAGTTGTCGCCTTTGCTTGACCTATGGAACTTTGTTGGTTCATCAATGGTGGCGAGCTAGCAACATTAATGAAAGTAGGAAGTTTCCGGTGTCTAAGAGAAAGCTGTCGAAAATCATTTTTATATATTAACCATATGTTACGATTAATAACTAAAAATTAATGCTAATAGTGATTAGAAATTTTAATCCCCACAAAAGATCCTTCACCTATGTCAAAATTTCTTGTTTCCTTACACATTAGTCGTTGTATGCAGAGTGGATTTCTTTTATTTATTCTTGTCCCCTTCGAATACAAAGAATGTATCCCTGAATTTAGGATTTTACTTGAAATACAAAAGATCTAGAGGATAAAACGAGCTTTTAGACCCCTAACTTTTTGTAACATTGCAGGTATTTTGTAATTGTTACGAATTTGAGATAAGTCTCAAAAAAACACCTTCTTTTTTTTTCCAAAATTAAATTTAATAAAATGCTTGCATTTAGATTACCCATCTCATTATTTTAAGTTAATTTTACATTTACATGTCTCAACGTGTGCTTTCAAATAAAATTTAACACACATATTCATATATTTTCTCTATCAATCCTCCATTCTATCCAAATATGTTTGAAATACCCTCAAATACAAAACGGTTATTTTTACCTTTTTATATAATGTGTTTTAAGTTTATTTAAAATATGCTTTTGGTTCTTAATCTCATTGAATTGCACCTTCATATGAAATATAATATACAAAAAATTCCTTTTTATGATTAACAATCAATTTTGATCTAAAAATGCCAAATGTACTTTCACATAGAGAAATAAAAACAACTTTATAATATTTAAAAAAACTATATAGTTTTAGTTGTGATTTCAAAATGATCAAAATACCATCAAAGAAATTTTTTTTTTCTAAATTTGAAAGTTTTAGTTTTATTTCTTAAGGATAATATGATTATTTTAAAAGTCAAAATAAATTAATGAATAAAATAAGGTATATATTTGTATATTAAATCTATTATGAAGGTATATATTTAATGAGATTGAAAACTAAAAATAGTTTTTGAATAAATTTAAAAGACAAGGTATAAAAAGATAAATATCCTAATTAAAAAATAAGAAAACTTAAAAATCTTTAAACAAAAAAAATCCTAAATACCCTAAAAAATTAGGTTATATGTGTTTTTGTTTTTTATTTCTTCTTATATTTTAAAATTTCTATTTTTTTCCTACTTTTTTTAAGGATAATTTAGTTATTTTAAAGGTCAAAATCAATTATTGACAGACGTAAATTCTATATTTATGTATAAAATCCGATATAAAAGTATATATATGATGAGATCAAAACCTGAAAATATAATAGACCTGAAACAAATGGTATAAAAAGATAAATATCCTTTTTTTCTACTTGATTTTAACCTTGGACCTAACACTATTTTCCCCTTGGTATATTGTAGTAAATAACATTTTTACAAAACTTATCAAAATAAATATTTGGTTTTAAAAATATTTGTAGTGAATAACTGTAAATAGAAAATTTATTCGGTAACTTTTTTTACTTATCTACGTTTTACTGGTAATTTTTCTTTCTATTGCTAACTACTATAAATATATTCAAACCTTCTATTTACTTCAAAAAGTTTCAAAAAGAGTTGATTTCACGAATTTTTCCCGAACTATGTCACTTGTATTAATATCCCTCAAATTGTAAAACATATAAATTATGCCTCATGAAATATAATCTTTCTTCAAATTCACCCTTCAACTTTGAAAACATTGTTTTTTGGATGGAATTGTTAAATTGTTGTTTTTTTTTTTAAGATTAGAGATAATACTTAGGGGTTAATATATGTTCTTTTTACTT
Organism: Artocarpus hirsutus; assembly: GCA_946598075.1. Taxonomy (NCBI): domain Eukaryota; kingdom Viridiplantae; phylum Streptophyta; class Magnoliopsida; order Rosales; family Moraceae; genus Artocarpus; species Artocarpus hirsutus. The sequence goes on along the minus strand of CAMOHE010049775.1, from coordinate 6,192 downwards.
TAAATTAACTAGTGAGGCACCAAACTTTCGTGTATTCTATCTTTAAAGTACCTACTCAAAATAAGAAAAAGATGAAGGAAAAGTGAAAAACTACCGTAATTCAAGTTGATTCTTTAAGGGATTTGAATAAACTGATAAAATTATCATTTTCTTGAGGGTAACAAGTATAACTTTGTCCAAAAAATATGTTTCAAAGTTAAAAGGGGTAAATACAGAGAAATATGATAGTTTAACGGATACATCAAGTACATTAGGGTATTTTGACATAAATGATGAAGTCTAGGGGAAATTTGTAAAATTTGTCAACCCAAAAAATCCTCCGTTTTTCTCGTTCTCCCTTTGCCTCTTAGATCCTTTCATTTCGTATTTATGTATATTAAACTTCGTCAAATGGTGGTTTGCTAATTCTGGAAAAAAAAAATACTTAAAAAAAAGGGAAAGGAAAATTGCAAGGAAACATAATTCCTTGCAATCAACATTTGAGTGGCTTAGTTGAAGCAATTTATTTGAGAAGTGCAACTTTGCAAGCAATCTGAGAATACTTTATAGTTAGCCTTCGAGTTTTTTTTTTTTTTTTAGTAGGAAGCGTGATTAAAAAAAAAGAAAGAAAGAAAGAAAAGAAAAGAAAATTACAAATTAACGGAACGTATTGGTAAAATGGGGTAAGGAAACCATCGATGGGACCATGGATGATCGAGCAATATAGACACAGTTAATATCATTTTTCCTCCTTTTTGTTTCAAAATTCAATTATTCAAATGAATGCAAAGAAAATTAGAAAAAACACTGTCCCTTGTCATAATGAAACCACAAGGACTTAATTGAGTATGCTATAATGCTTGTGAAAGTTATACTTGACAAAAAATTATACAAGACAAAGATGCCACTGTTCCAATATGAGAATCAAATACTTCAGAAAAGAATAATAATTTGTACAAAACTGTGCAAAAAGGACGATAGATATGAACAATTTGGTTAACAAAAAGATCTTTTCTGCACAAAGATTAACTAGCTAGTTCAGTGATATGATATGAAGATAGTTCATATAGGGATAATTGTGCTTATATCCTTGTGCATTGATCTAATTACAGTAGTTACTTGCTGAAAGTAGTACTTTGGCAGTTCCTCCATCTAAGTAGCAACCGGCATTGATCATCTCTTCAAAAATTTCTAAGCATCTTGTGTACAGTTTCTTTCTAGAGTAGGCTCCGAGACAAGAAGTCCATGTTACAACATCCAGTTTTATACTTTTCATCGGAAGCACCTGAAAGAGCTCTTCCCTTCTCTCCAAAAATCTGGCCTGTCCGTAAACATTAATCAAGATGTTGTATGTACTAATATCAGCTGCATATGGTCCTTTCTCCATTGCATCAAGAACTGCATCCATTTTCTCAAATTGGCCTAATTGGCCATATAAGTTGAACATACTGTTGATGACAAAAGTGTCGGCCTCTAGACCAGATTTGTGCATCTGATTCACTATGTCTTCGCATTTAGCTACGTTTCTGGTCCTGGAGTAAGCAGATAATAGTAGCATATGGATTTCATTGTTGGGGTAATCCCTGTCAGCTTCATCTTTTCGAACACGGCTTCTCCATCTATAATGTTCATGAAAAGAAGAGGTGTGAATAAACTCCAAAAGTTTAAAGCTGAGTGCATCAGTTTGAAGATGGTGGAAGTTTTAGTTTTTACCGTCATGAAGACCAGCTCTCACCCCAGGTGCCGCATGAGTGAAAAAATTTCCGCAGCCCCATATGGAAAACCCGCACGACTGTTGGAAGAAAATAGCAAAAGTGGGCTGCTTGTCCAAGAAAATAAAAGGGATCCCACCCACCACTCCTATGCAATAGCCCCCCAAGCTATAGACAGCTAAGAAATCAAGGATTGGATGATCAATGATTATTAAATAGACATTTGTTATTAGTGAATCCACCGTCATGCCAGTTTGATTTTAATTCTTTTAACAGGACAGATGATTTTCTATTACCAGATTTTGTGACCTTTTTTTTTGGTTGTAGATGAGCATATCTTATTCTCCTTTCTTGTTTTCTTGTAGCCTTCTTAGATATTTTAGTGTAACCTAGTGAGTTTCTTTCCTCACTAAATCTTTAACAACGCTAAGTCTGGGAATGGGCATCAGCGACTTTGGTTTCTATCCTTCGGCCATTGACAAAATTAGACTGACCAGTTTCACCTACAGAAGAAATTGCAGTAAGGTAATAAATGCAATCTTATAGCAGCATGGCATGTTTTATTAACTTCATTACTAATAAACCGCAACAGTCTTCATGTTGATATCGTATTCTCTTTGCTGTCATATTTGAACTAGTTGCATGCTACTGCTTAATGATTGAGCAAAGTTCGACTAAATTTATCAAACAACACGAATAAGAAGTATCACATCCTTGTGCGCTAACATCTCTTTGAGACAGCTGAATTTAATGTGCACTTTTCATAGTCGAGTTTGATAATTTTTCCATTATCTCCTTTTCAGTTTAACAAAATTTATGCAAAAAAAGTGATATGAATGTAGATAGTTATCTAAAGACTACGATATTCAGGCAATGCTAGACTGAGGATGATGATATTGACCTGTAAGCTTCCATTAGGGCATCATAAGCATACACATCGGGCTCATGCCCTGCTTCTTGCAGCTGCTCAAATATTTCTTCTGCTTTTTCACAAAGTCCTTTCCTGGCAAATCCACTCACCAATGCGGTGTATGTGCAGATATTTGGCTCGCACTTTTGACTTCTCATCTCGTTGAACAACTTCAACGACATACGTTATTTACTTTCATGCATAAACCTCAAGTTTTGAGAGATAGACTGTGATGAGAGACAGAACTAAAAAAGTAAGGACAATACACAAGTAGTAGTGTAACACCCAGAGATTTAATTAAGTATGATGAGTGTAAAATAGTAAATTAGTGTGCCTTAGTGTAATTTGAACATAATTTAATTATTTTGTGGTTTTTTCACATTAATCTCATTTTTAATTATTTTTATTTGTGATTTTAAATTTTGAAACAAAACTATTTAGCAAATTCAAAACAAATCCCCTTTTTGCTGAAAACCTAGATAACTTGAAGTTTGCTCATGAAAACAAGATGTAGTACATGGTTTTCTTAAATTAGCTGCTCCCTCTATTTAATCTCCCTCTCCCACACTTTTTATACTAGCTCTCTTTCTCTGCTCTCTCTTTCCCTCTCCTTCTCTCTTCCCTCTCTCGCTTTTGTTTCGAAATTGAGAACACTTGAATCCCCACAAGATTAGAAGCTTAGGAACACGATTGAGTCTCCGTGAACTTCGTTTAAGGATCAAATAGAGGATAGTTTACTTTTTGTTTTTTCAAAATTTCAAAGTTCATTTTCAAAATTTTCAATTTTCTTTGAATGTTGAGATCCGAGTTTCTTGAGCTTAGAAACCCATCAATCCAAGTTAGTGAAACCCAAATCTTCATGAATCTAAACTCAATTGGACAAAAAAAGCTAAATCAAGTTTTTTCTTTTTTTCTTATTTTTGGAATAATTTGAAAATTTCTATGAAAATTTTGTTTTAAAGTGTTTAAATGTATTCCAATATGTATTTATATCATTTCTGAACATTATGCATACTTTGAGAACTGAAAAACATGTTAGAAATGAGATTTTAAGCTCAGGGAGGCTGAGGCTTGAAATTTGGAATTTCTCAGATTTTGCTAGTTCAACAGGCTGATCATGAGCATCGGCAAGCCAGACTCATCTTTTCGACAGGTCGAACCTAGAGCAGTTCGGTAGGCAGGTTCTAGATAGTCGATAGGCCAAATAAAGCTGTTTGGTAGGCTGGACTAGGAAATTCAACAAGTCGACCAAACTTTGAAAAAATGACTGATTTTCATCGATTTTCACTATTTAAAGCATAAATAGAGACTTTAACCTCATGGCATGATTTTGTGAACATATATGGCACACTAAGACACCATGAGTTAGTATAGCATTGTAGAATACTCTAAGGTAGATATTGACAAATTTAAATTACATTTAAGGTTGTTTTATGGTTCTATGTAGCTAACGTATAGCGAGTCAGGACTGCAGTATGAGTGCTATCGTATAGGATGATGAGGTAGGACTCTAGTCCATCTTCTTTGTTAGCCATGATTTTAAAAAGGGTTGTGGCCACAAAGTGTTTTCCTTCGAAAACATGATTAGTTGCTCCAAATCTATGACCCAAATGTCACTGGATTCCTTAACCAAACAAGTTTCTAAATACAAAAGATCACATCTACCTCATCGGGAAAGGAAGTCCTTGCAATTCTTCTCTGTGTGCCTGACCTTCCCGTCTTTTAGCTTCTTTGGGTTCTTCTTCTTCTTCTTCTTCTTCTTCTTCTTCTTACCGTTTTTAGGAATAGAAAACTTTTCGTTCTTGGCCCGTTGCTTCTTTCCATTCCAAGGTTAGGATTGGAACCAGAGGCAACCACCAAGTTGGCCTTGCCACACGTAAGAGACTCCCTGATCAGTAGTTTAAACTCCTGTAACTGTTTCATCAACTCCGTCATGGTCATATCCCGTCTATTGCTCAAATTAAATGTAGCTCTAAACAGAATGAATTCCTTAGACAGAGTCTCAAAGAATATAGTCATCTGAGTTTCAACATCGATGTCAGCTCCATTGGTCCGAGCCTCAATAAGGTAACATATGATTAACATCATATGCTCATTTACAGACGTCCCTAGTCTCTGCTTGTAGTTCAAGAGTTTCCGAAGCACCCTAGCCACTTTGTTAAGGCTTGGCCTCTAAACATGTCTTCTAAATTATCCAAGATCTACCTAGCTGTCTCATAATCCTCATATTAAGCCTGTAGCACGTTATTCATGCTGGCCATAACATAGCAGCGAACTTGATCATTGGCATCTCTCAACGATCATACACTTAGATTTGCTCATTAGTAGAATCTCCCATAGGCTCGGGAAGACACATAGTTGTTAGCACAAATTTGAGTTTCTCAAAGGAAATGATGATGTTTAGGTTCCATTTTCAATTATTATAATTCTGTCTAGTTAATTAGTTTTTGTCAAGTATCGATGTAATATGTAATATTCTGTTAATATTATGTGGAAGTTTCAAAGTCAGTTGTGGAGATATTCTATAAGAAATATGAGTATATTATGTGGGTTGAATATTTGTGTCATGAAGATAGTTGTTTAATGAAGAATCTGTCGGGTTTGTCTGCAACTGTGAGATTTCGTCTAATATCTCTATGAATAAGTTTAATGTATGGTTTTGAATAGAAGTGTTTGTGTTATATATTTCATGATTATGTTTTAGTTTACTAGTTGTAAATTACAGTCCAAGGATAGTGAAGGACTGAAAAATGGTATGATTAGCGTGTGTATTCTCTGATCAAAATGTTAAACTATAATACGTGTTGTAAATTTGAATCAAGTCAGAAATACTCTTGTTTAAGTATTTATTATTTAGAGTGAGGTTTATACTCCAAGCAAATGAAAGGAGATGCAATAACCACATTTGGAGACAAACAATAGTGGCGGTTTAGAGTCGGAAGTGGATATCATAATGAAATTGTGATTTTTATTAGTATTATTAGATTTGAAATTTCGAGGACCAAATTTTTAAAGGGGAGGAGAGCTTAAATACCTATTATTTTAACGGGTATGATTTTTATGAAAATCATATAAATAAATTGTCACTTTAGAACTTCTTACCAAGTCTCCGTAAGAAACATTCAAAATTTACCTATCACCAACCTCTACCAACCTTGTCCCCCCTACATTAATGCTCAATTAAGTAACCTCCTTCTCATTTGGCTAAAGGTCTTCGAAGGAGACATAGAATTAATTCACCTCAACTACCAAGAGACATTGATATATTTTCTCAACCACTTTTTTAATGCTTCCTTCATCTTCTTCCACAACTTGCCTCATTTGCCCCCTCAATTATGTTGGCATTATTTGCTAAAGTCTCCATGGGAGACATGATAATATTTTCTTTTAATGCTCATTTATTTCTTCCTATAACTTTCCCCATAAAACTATAATTATCTCCTGCTCCTCAATTATTTAGATGCCTATTTATTCAACCATCACCACTTCCTTCTCTAGTTTCTTATTCTCTCCTTTCTCACTTCAATTTCTAACTAAAGACACAAGGCATAAAGCTCTCTTTATAGCCAAGTAACTATAATTCTTAGCCAT
>CAMOHE010049774.1:29119-41037 GCA_946598075.1 Artocarpus hirsutus | reverse complement strand
GTTTATGAAAAGTATGAGTTTTATGAAAAGTTTGAAATCCATTTTTATGATGGTTTTATGATGATTTCTCATGATGATTTTTCATGAAGTTTAAGGCATAAAAGTTTATGCATGTTTTCATGATAATGTTTTTCAAAGTATGAAAGTATAAGTATGTATATATGTATCACCTAAATAAGTGTTGCACACCCTATGTTTATGTTCATGTTTATGATGTCCCAAAGGTTGGACATGTCATGTTTGGTTTGGGATTAGCTACCCCTCTCCTCTCATGACGGCGCGCCTATGATGATGATGTTATGGTGCAACACTTGGGCCCCTTAAGATAAAATCGATAAGTTTTAATATGGTTGAGGTAATGAAAGATATGTTCCTATGAAAATGTGCCTAGTGCACTATTATGATGATGATGATTAAAACTTGTTTTAAAAGAAATTTTTTTTTTAGTTCGGCCCGCCGACCATTACTGGTTAAACTGCCGAATAATTCTGATCGGCCTGCCGGTTGCCATATATCGGCCTGCCGATCTTGTTGATTTTAAAACCCCATTTTGCAAGGCCTCAGACGGCCTACTGATGGGTGATCTTTGGCCTGCCGGTCTAGTTCGGCCTGTCGAAATTAAAAGTTCGGCCTGCCGGCCGAGATGTGTTCAAAAAAATTTTATCTTTTGTTTTCAAAGGCCAATTTAATTTAAATGATATTAGCAAACTATTTACAGAATGTTTATGGAAAAGTGAATTATTTAATTAAGTAAATTTATAATTTCTTATAAATTGTATTTCTATAAAAAAAAAGTATGTAAAGATCCTGGGAATGCTTTTCCAAACTATAATTTCAAATACATGTTATTAATTACAATAGTTTGCTCCAATTAATGTTTTAAAGAATGAATGTAACGATATCTGTGACGTCCAGAAAGGGGGCGTTACATTTTTAGACGGCCCATAAACGATTTTGGTAAGAAAAATTTTATCGAATTTTATTTGCTCATTTAATTCAATTTATTTTCTATATAGTTTCTCGAATAATGAAGTTTTTCTAAAAAAAATAATAAAAATTAAAATTAATGTTTTTAAATTTATGGTCCTGTTGAGCCTTTCGCTCACATTTTATTTGTTTTAAAATATTTCTCCTTTAGGTGGATTTTAACTTAGGATCGGAGAAGAGTCCGTTGACCGGACTTGCTACCAGTGGAAGATCTGGGTAGGTTGTAGTACAAATAATTCAAGGCACGTATAACTTTAACTTTCTCTTTTACTTTGGACTATGGTTGTAATTTAATATTGTTAATACTATGTGTGTGCACAAGTTGTGGGCCAGTAGGATCCAACTCGTCCTTCTCCTTTTTCTCTCTTTTATTTTATCTTTTCTAATAATCCATTTGTTACTTTTATTCATTTGGATTAATTAATGTTATTATTGGTTTTAAAAGAATTTTAAATTATCACATTTTTCATAACTAATTAATCTCTTTAACCTGTGTCAAATTTTAAATTTTTATTTAATTAACTTAATTAAACCGTTCCGTTACCTTCTGTATTTCGGGACGTGATAAAATGGTGTCAGAGCTCAAGTTATGAACTTTGAGATTTGTGCACACATAGGTACGACAATGAAATACCATTGACAGTCCAAAATTTTGTTTTCAGAAGTGAGAGAATGGCACGTAGACGACGTTCGATAGCTGATGTCGAGTTTGGAAATGATAAGGGCATGATGAGGGCTATGTTCACCGCATTTAGGCAGATGGCAGCAAAGGCAAGACCAAATGATTCTAAGGCTATTCACCGGCATTCGTACTTTAAAAAATTTCGACATGCATCTGTACCGATCTTTGATGGAAATAGGGACTTGCAAGTGGCTGAATATTGGTTGGACTCGATTGTGAAACACCTTGATACTCTTGGCGTGCCAGCGAAATATCGTGTGGAGTTTGCAACATATAAGTTTGAAGGTGGTGCCAATACCTGGTGGAAACAGGCTAAATGCTTGGAAAATAATGGTAACATTAGTTTGGATAGGTTCAAGGAGTTGTTCTACGATCAATACTTTCCACAAGGATACAGAGACTAGAAGGCGGTTGAGTTTTATAGGTTACAACAGGGTAAAATGTCAATCTGGGAGTATGAGGCAAAGTTTACCGAGTTGCTCAGGTTTGCTCCATCTGTGGTGGCATCGGAGCGTGAGAAGTGCATTAAATTCTAAGACGAACTTAAGGCTACTATTTGACGACAGGTGGTAGGCCTACGACTTAGGAACTTTAGAGAGCTTGTGTCAGTAGCAATATCAGTGGAAAACAACTATTTACAACACTGTGAGGATTGAGCCAAAACGTCAAGAGGACCCCAAAGGAGAGGCAGGAGGAGCACTAGTAGTCGACCAACTCCAAGAAAGAATAAACAGGGTAACGTGAACAGTGGTAGCAGCAGTTCATCTAGCAGCGGGAGCAGCAGTCCCTACAGCTTTCATTGCCATTATTACCAACAGCCGGGACGTATCAAGAGAAACTGTTCGATCAGGAGTGCTCCCTTAGGATTTTAGGTCGTAGGAGGAGTCAGCTGTCAGCCTCAATTTAGACTCTACCTTAGTCTTAGCAGTACCTTTAGCTCTAGTTTTATCAGTTCTCTCCCCAGCAACTACCATATCCAACACAAGGACATCAACCGTAGAATTTCCAGCGCAATACCCCTCAGTATTGAGCGCCAAGTATAGCTAGTGTGCAGTCACCTCCATCGCAGCAGTATCATCCAACTAACCCAGGACCTAGCAATGTTGGTAGAGTAAAAAGGAAAGCCCTAGTTTAGGTTCACACCATGACATTAGGGAGTTCGGATGCCCAGACTAGTAATGCGATTGTTGATGGTACGATTCTGGTTTCTCAGTCCTTAGCATACGTATTATTTGATACTGGTGCTACTCATTCTCTCATTTCAAGCTCTTTTGTACATGCCTTGGGATTAGAGATAGAAGAGTTTGATGAACGCTTAGTGATAGCTTCACCCTTGGGGCGGGTGTGTGTAAATTGTATATGTAAAGCTTGTAAAATAAAGATTAGGGATGAGATTTTGAAAAGTGATTTGATTGTAATTCCTATGAGTTCGTATGACGTAATCTTAGGGATGGACTGGTTGTCCAGATATAATGCAGTTGTAGACTACCAACTTAGAAAAGTGACTCTAGTGTCTGATAGAGGGACGACGATAACTTACTAGGGTGGTGGTGATCGACTAACAAGTGAGCATCTTATGAAGACATGTCTTGGAGGACGAAAGAATCTAGCTTGCTACGCCTTCCTCATGAATCTAGAAGGAGAGCCTAGTACTTTAAGAAGAAACGCAACAATCCTAGTAGTAGATGAATTTGAAGATGTCTTCCCCGATGAGTTACCAAGATTACCACCGCATCAGGAGATTGAGTTTGGTATTGAGTTGCTTCCAAGAACAGCACCGATTTCTGTAGCACCTTATTAGATGGCTTTGGCAGAAATGAAAGAACTAAGAAAGCAACTTCAGGAGCTTGCTAATAAGGGATACATCCAGAATAGTACATCACCGTGGGGAGCACCAGTTTTGTTCTCAAAGAAGCATGATGGCACCCTCAAATTATGTATAAATTATCGGTAGTTGAATTGGGTCACGGTGAAGAACAAGTAGTCTCTGCCTAGGATCGATGAGTTGTTTGATCAGTTGGGAGGTTCGCAGTTTTTCTCAAAGATAAATTTAAGGTCGAGATATCATCAACTCAGGATTAAGGAAGAAGACATCCCTAAAACAGTTTTCAGGATCGGTATGGACACTTTGAGTTTCTAGTGATGCCGTTTGGACTGACGAATGCTCCGACAGCTTTCATAGACTTAATGAACAGGATATTTAGGCCCTATTTTGATCAGTTTGTAATTGTATTTACCAATGATATCTTGGTCTATTCTAAGACTTGGGAGGGACATGAGCAACATCTCAAAATCGTGTTTCAAACTCTGTGAGAACATCAGTTGTACGTCAAGAAAGAGAAGTGTGAGTTTTGACTGATAGAAGTTAAGTTTTTGGGGCATGTCATTGCTGAGCACGGTATTTTAGTGGATCCGTCTAAGGTTGAAGCCATTGTGGAATGGGAACGACCAAGGAATGTGGCAGAAGTTTGTAGTTTTCTAGGACTTGTAGGGTACTACAGGAAGTTTGTAAAGGATTTCTCAAAAATAGCAGCACCGTTGACAAGATTGATCAAGAAGAATGTTAGGTTCGAGTGAGATGAAGAATGTGAGCTCGCTTTTCAAGAACTAAAGAATCGGTTGTCCTCAGCTCCAGTGCTGATTATTCCCAATAGTGAAAAGCCATATGAAGTTTATACAGATGCCTCAGGATGCGAGCATAGATGCGTGTTAATGCAACATGGAGGCATGGTGGCATACGGATCGAGACAGCTACAACCTCACGAATGAAATTATCCTACGCACGACTTGGAACTTGCAGCGGTGATTCACGCTTTGAAGATCTGGAGATGTTATTTATACGAGGTGACATTTCAGGTTTTCTCCAACCACAAGAGTTTGAAGTACCTGTTCACTCAAAGGGATTTGAACTTGAGGCAGCGAAGATGGATGGAGTACATGGAGGATTATGATTTCGCACTGCAGTATCATCCTGAGAAAGCTAACGTGGTCGCTGATGCGCTCAGTAGGAAGTCTTCAGGGATACTTGCATGTTTTGCTCTTGAAGATTGGAAAAGAGATGTAACAGTGAGTGAGTATAGCTACAGTACTACGAAGACTATGATCGAGTTTCAGTGTATCACATGGAGACGACCCTAGCTCTCATTCAGATAGTGAAAGAAAATCAGTGGTAAGATCTGCATTTACGGAGAATCTGGACATGAATTCAGAACGGAGAGTAATTTAAAGAATGGAGGATACATGCTGATGGATCGCTATACTTCAAGGACCGTCTGGCAGTTCCAGCAATCGTAGAAGTGACGAAGGCTGTTATTGACGAAGCCCATAATTCTCAATTCGTTATTCATCTAGGAAGCACAAAGATGTATCGTGATTTGAAGAGGCAATATTGGTGGAAAGGTATGAAGAAGGATGTTTGAGAATATGTGGCCAAGTGTACGACTTGTCTTCAGGTGAAAGCCGAGCATCAGAAGCCAGCAGGTCTGCTTCAACCACTTCCTATTCCAGGATGGAAATGGGAGTATGTGACTATGGATTTTCTTACCGGATTGCCAAGGACGGAGCAGAGGCACGATGCAATTTGGGTTGTGGTCAACAGATTGACAAAATCAACTCATTTCATTCCCTTTAGGTTGACTTGTTCAAGAAAGGTTCTCGAAGAATTGTACCTGCAGAACATAGTAAGATTACACGGAGTTCCTTTGTCTATCATATCAAATAGAGACACCAGATTCAATGCCACGTATTGAAGGAGCTTTTAGGAGGCTTTAGGTAAAGATTTGAATTTCAGCACGGCATTTCATCCTTGGACCGATGGACAGTTTGAGCGGGTTATTTAGATTCTCGAAGATATGTTACGTGCTTGTGCATTAGACTTCAGAGGGAACTAGAAGAAATATTTGCATCTGGCAGAATTTACGTACAACAATAGCTATCAGTCGAGTATTGGCATGGTACCATTTGAAACGCTGTATGGATGACCGTGTTGGTCACCGATGTGTTAGGTTGAACCTGAAGACATGATTATTCTTGGACCAGATGAGATTCGCGATAGTAATAAGAAGGTCGTCATGATTTGAGATCGATTGAAAGCAGCTTAGAGTCAACAAAAGAGTTACGTAGATAGAAGACGTCGACCCTTGGAATTCAAGGTAGGAGACTTTGTTCTCTTGAAGGTATCGTCTTGCAAAGGTATCTCACAGTTCGGAGTAAGTGGTAAGCTTGCACCAAGATATGTGGGACCAATTGAAATCACTCAACGCGTGGGTGTGGTTGCCTGCTGTCTAGATCTTCCTTCTGAATTATCTCAAGTTCATGATGTATTCCACGTGTCAATGCTTTGGAAGTGTCTGCTTGAGTAGAATTAGATAGTTTCACTTCATGATGTGTAGATTCAGGAAGATACAACATATGAGGAAATGCCAATCCAAATTATCGATTAAAAAGTGATCAGCTTGCGTCGTCATGAGATCCCATTAGTAAAGGTCATGTGGCAGCATCACGGGGTTGATGAAGCCACTTGGGAATTAGAGTCGAATATACGGGAGCTGTATCAGCATTTGTTTTGTTTTTAAATCAATTTTTAAATTTCAAGGGCGAAAAGCCACTTGGGAATTAGAGTCGAATATACGAGAGCTGTATCAGCATTTGTTTTTTTTTTAAATCAATTTTTAAATTTCAAGGGTAAAATTTCTTTTAGGGGTGAAGAGTTGTAATGTACTGAAATTAATTAAGTGATATTAGTGTTTTAAATGGTAGATTAGTGTGCCATAATGAATTGTTTAAACTTAATTTGATTATTTTATGGAATTTCTAAGCTGTGTTGTTTTTGACTATTTTGACGATTTTTAATTACTTTTATTTGTTATTTTAAATTTTGAAATAAAACAATTTGTCAAATGACTAATAGGTCTCACGAGGAAAAACCATGTGTAGGACATGGTTTCTCTTGTCACACTGCTCTCTATTTTCCCTCTATTTATTCTCACTCTCACCTTCTCATTCTCACCCACACTCTCTTTTATTCCCTCTCACACTCGTCTCTTTCTCTCCTCTTTGTCTCTCTCTCTCTCTCTCTCTCTCAATTTTTCTCCAAAAATTTGAATAAAAAATATGCCCAAGCTCAGGTCTATGGATTGGAGGCTCGGAAGCGCGATTAAGCAACCAAGAACATGATTTAAAGCTTAATCCAAGGTTAGTTTTTAAATTTTTAAATCTTTTTCAATTTTTTAAATTTCTTGGTATTTTGAAATCTAAGCTTTTCTAAGTTTAGAAAACCATCAATCTAAATTAGAGCAACTTAGAATAACTAGAATCTAAGCTTTGTTTGATAAAAAAATAGATTTAAATCACAATTTTCTATTTTTCTCTATTTTTCTTTAATTTCAGGATTTTTCAATATCTTTATGCAAATCTTGTTTAAATTGTTTCTAAAGTGTTTTATAATGTTTTTCTATCATCTTTAGATGTTTACCATGCTTGAGAACTAAGAAAAACAAGTTGAAATGAAGATTTCATTTAGGCTTGGGAGGTCGAGAACCCGTGCCTGAAAAATTATGAAATTTTCTAGTTTGGCAGGCCAAACTTCGTGTTTGGTTGGCCAGATTCATGAGTTCGGTAGGCCGGATTCATACGATCGGTAGGCCGAACCTAGAAATGTTCGGTCGACCGGACTTAGTTTTTCGATAGGCCGAACTGCACAGTTCGATCTATTGAACCAGGGTGACCAGTAGGCCGACCAGGCATAGTGAGATTTTGTGATTTTTCACTCATTTTCACCGTTTTGGACCCCGATTAAGATTTTAACGTCACAGTATGATTTTATAAACTTAAATGGCACACTAGGACACTATGAGATAGTTTAGTAGCATAGGAAATCTCAAGTTAGATACTGATAGACGCGGTTTATATATATCTAGGGTTGTTCATGGTTCTGCGGAGCTAACGTGTAATGGACTGGGATTACGGTGTGGGACACCAGCACGAGTATTGAAGTAAGACTTTTACCCTTTTCCTTAGTAACCTAGTTTTAAAAAAAAAAATGATTTTGGCCTAAAAAGGATTTTCATTGAAATATTTTCAATGATTGTTTGAAAAAGGATTTCATTGACCTTTTTTTATAAACAGTAGACTGAGGTGAACTTTCATAATAAACCACATAATGAATGTAAATAAGAATACTTGGTAAAAGAGATTTCTAATAATTATAGAGAATGTATATGTAAGGGCATGATGCCATATCAGAGATCGAGTCGTGTAGAGTGCGACCTTGGGGGCAGGTCCTGAAACCCAGTTGGGCTATTACGGTGGTGTTATATATATGGTTTGCCCAAGAAAAGAAAATGATATCTTTCTAGACAACCCATAAACGATTTTGGTAAGAAAAATTTTATCGAATTTTATTTGTTCATTTAATTCAATTTATTTTCTATATAGTTTCTCAAATAATGAAGTTCTTCTAAAAAAATTAATTAAAAATTAAAATTAATGTTTTTAAATTTATGGTCCTACTGAACTTTTCGCTCATATTTTATTTGTTTTAAAATATTTCCCCTTTAGGTGAATTTCAGCTTAAGATCGGAGAATAGTCCGTTGATCGTACTTGCTATTAGTAGAAGATCTGGGTATGTTGTAGTACAAATAATTCAAGGCATGTATAACTTTAACTTTCTTTTTTACTTTAGACTGTAGTTGTAATTTAACATTGTTAGTACTATGTGAATGCATAAGTTGTAGGCTAGTGGGACCCAACCGTCCTTCTCCTTTTTCTCTATATTATTTTATCTTTTCTAATAATCCTTTGTTACTTTTATTCATTTGGATTAATTAATGTTATTATTGGTTTTAAAAAAAAATTAAATTGTCACGTTTTTTATAACTAATTAACCTCTTTAACCTATGTCAAATTTTAAATTTTTATTTAATTAACTTAATTAAACCGTTACGTCGCTTTCTGAGCTCCGGGGATGTGACAATATCTCACTATCATATTTAGTAAGAAACGACACAATATCTCATTATCATATGTAGCTATCCAAGAAAGCGCAATTTGCAAACATTATTCTTCCAAACGGATATACACAACAAATGAGTCATACGTGGTAGTCCCGTTTCTGTGGGAATTAAAATTCATAGGATAGTCTGCGAACAATTAATAGGTAATTTATCTACACGGATTTGTAAACGCTCAATACTCTGGCAAGCTTTGCTTTTGTCTTCTTTGATCCACGTGTGCGACGAAATAACGTCTGACAGCCTCAAAAACTCAACTGGTCCTTTCTCTGATCTTCATAACTTACAAACAAAACAAATTGTCCTGCAAGAAAGCATCACTCTTGTTGCTATTATTTTTTTGCAAAGCAAAATCTTAGCGAGTGTCGGCAGTACTCGTTTAGAAGCGAATTTGTAAGCTAATTTGTTTATCAAAATTTGAGCATGGACTGATGATACAAGTCGTATATATTGTAAATAAAATTTAAAACAAAAAGATGTAGTGTGTGTGAGAAATTAATTGGAATTTAAAAACTGTAGTATGTAAAAGCTTTATATTATAGTAAACTTTTACCTTTTATTATAACATATGAGAACTTTATATTGTAACAAAATGAACTTTGTTTTTCTAACGTGCTTTCCAAACATATTTATAGAGGAGTTGGGCACTACAATTTTTTAGGCTTATACATGTAGGCAAAGGCAAAGGCAAAGCCAGAAAAATTAGTGAATGATGGATATATGATTGAATTAATAAGGTGAGAGGTGAATTTATTATAGAAAGAGAAATACAATTTTAGAGGACAAAAGTGAGTTCAGAATGTAATTTTAAGAGAGCAGAATACAACTTTTATAAAATTGTTATATACAAAATTAAAAAAAAGTTTAATGAAAGGCTTCCGTATATCCTCATTTCCATATGGTTTCGCCACTACGTGTTAGATTTACACGTGGAATTTACCTATTGAGTAATAGTATCAAACTCTAATAGTGTCTAATAAAATAATATGCTATCAAATGACATTAATTTTATTCTAATAATGCAGCCGCTTAATAAACTCAGTAGGGCTAACAATACGGGTTGCGACACAATGACACGATACGAATTCGACACGTTTTTTTGTGGGTTAGTGTCGAAAAATTTGATCACAGGTCATTTTAGTGTCGACCCTAAATTGACCTGTCAAAAAACGAATCAAGTTCAAGTCAACCCGTCTAACACTAAAATGATCCTTACTGACCCATGCTTAATTAATTAATTTTTTTAAAAAATTACCTATGATCAATATTATGTCAGATATAATATAAGCCCTTAAGCGATCAAACCCTACCTCTCTTATCACTCATCTTCTTGTTGTTGTGGCATGAAACTTATCTAATTTTATGTTTTTTTTAATGTTACATATATTAGTGTAGACGGGTCATAGGCGGGTTGCGGGTCATAACGGGTCACGGGGTCATTATTTTTTGACACTGTGCATAAAAAACAGGTTAGCATGGGTCATGTTCGTGTCAATTCGTATCAAAACATGTCGTGTTATGATTGAGAATTCTCAACCTATTTATGTCACGAGTCGAGTTAATATCAACTTAATTTTTATAAAAATTACCGCCAACCCAAATTGCCGCCTGATTCGGTAAACATGTGCAAAATCATCTCAAGTTGACACTTTTTTTTGAAAGGCAACATGACACTTTTTTTAAATTCCCAATGTGCAGAAAAGGGCTTCCTTCAAAAAAAATTCATAAAAGCTTTGAAAATAAATATATGTACTTTGTACGACCTTCTTCAGACTCGATGATATCAAATTGGAAGGGAAGAAAAAAAAAAACCTATAATTGAACTATTAGTTGTTTGCAGCAGGGTCTATTAAAAAAAAAATTCATAAGAGAGAAAAGGACTTCTTGAAAGATTTAATTTAACAAATAAATGCTGACTTATGCAAAACTCAACTAATTGAATATTAAACGAATAAAAATGCCTCGTAATTCTTTAATCAAGAAGAGGACCAATTAGAAAAACCAAAAAGTACAAATAAGTAGTCAATGACACCAATTTGTTTCAATAAGTGGCCGTCGGAGATCCGTAAAGGCAATCCAATAAGCGTCAAGACTCCGTCCGCTGAGCAAGTTTTATTTACGCTTTACAGGTCGACCACACCCTTGTGAGTCTGCAATTTGTTGGTTGAAAGGCTGGCATTGACCTCTCCTTGTGTTTTACGACTCGTTTAATGCTGGATTTTGGTTTAAATATTCTAGATTTAGAGTTGGTCATAATACTATGCTGGATTTTATGTCACTTATCTCAATGTATAGAGATTTGATAATTGACTACATATATTTTCTTTTTTGTACATGGAAATTGCGTTAAAAATTAAAACGATATAAACTGTAGTTTAGACGTGAAAAACTATAATGCATATAACGACTTAGCCACGACCATATATTGGAGCCACCAATAGGTTCGATTGAAAATGTTCAAGGAGTAATATGTGTATCAAGTTTCAAAATAAAAAACCTAATAGGTACAAAGTTAATCAAGAACAAACATGGATCTTTCAAGTATACTATTATAGAAAGTAGATAACTCTGATCGAACAAGATCGAGAGACTATAAATATCAAGGCTTATTACAAAACCACCAAGGATAATTTGTGGATCAACCAAAAAGACTATAATGGGAGGTGGGGAGACCACTTCCAATATTACAAAAATAAGCACAAAAAACATACAAAAAAACCACTCCTAAATGGCAAAGGCATCACTAGTTTCACAAACACAAAGCATAAAATAAACAAATATGTAAGACCTAGATACAAAGACATCGATGATGAGCCGACTGCTATCAAGTGAGGGTGAGGACTCCTTGAACCTGCCGGAAGGTTGGAGGAAAGCTTGAATGGATCTCTGCCCTTGCCCACCTCTGTCGGTCAGAGCAACACTACCGTGGCATCCATTTTCCATTGAGGCCTCAAGAATGTCGGCAAATTCCGACCAAGACCTCTATCCCACAAAGCAAAGAGGCACCTCTCTCCCCGATCTATATGTCAAACCACTAAGCCGCTACCGCCATCTGCCAAAAAAGCCTCCCAATTAACCAACCACACCCACCCAAACCCTCAAGCAAAACGCCCCATCTCATAGAAAACCTTATTGCTCTGCCCAATGAGAAATAACAAAACCCTAACAGAGAGGCTTAAAGAGAGAGACACCACCAACCGGGGGGAGGGGGGGGGGGGGGGGGGGGGGGGGGGGGGGG
>CAMOHE010049774.1:16352-29099 GCA_946598075.1 Artocarpus hirsutus | reverse complement strand
CCCCCCCCCCCCCCCCCCCCCCCCCCCCCCGCTTCTCTTATCCTATGCAAAGCACTTTTAAATTCCTAATTGTGGCTCTACAGCTACTTTTATTAATTTGTCAATAATTGTCTACATTTGATCTAAAGGTGTAACCTCATGTTTAGAATTTGTTTGTTAAGAGGGAAAAGTAGGAGAGGTAGAAGTTGGAGAAATAGAGGAATGATTTTAAGACTTATTGTTGTTTGATAATTGATAGGAAGGGAATGATGGGGAATAGATTGGATTAGTTATTACATCCTTCAAAAGAATCTCAATTATCAAATAAAAAATTTTACTATCCCCTAAGTCTTAAACTCATAATTCAATATGTTAAAACAGCTAATGCACCTACTAAACAATAATTGAGCTAGTTTCAATTCGCTATTTTTAATAGATTTTTTTTTTTTTTAAAAAAAAAGAAAAAACTTAAGCATGAATGTGAAATTTAGGCATAAAGCACATGTAATCCTTTATGTGTACTTAAAGGAAACTGAGACCAAACTTGGTTCACAAGGAAGAGAGTTTCCATGTAAATAGATCTCCTAGCCATGTGACTCGATTGTAATTTGCGTCTGTTTTGGAAAATCAATTATGCGATTTTTCTCCTCGTTTTTCCAAACCATTAAAATAACTATGATACTTGCTCGTCATATCTACATGGTGGTAAGCAAAAGTGAAATAGCGGATATTACCAGTAAGATATAGGTCATTAGGTTATATTTCTAGTCATTGGTTATCATCATGACTTTTTTTTTTTTTTTTTTGAGGATATTATGACCATATAGTTTTCAAGATATTAATCGCATGATATTAAATGGTCTTTTGTGTGGAAAAGACAATTTTAAAAGAGTTTTTGAAGCTGAAAGAATGGACCCCAAAGAGCCCTCACAAGAGTGAAAATGAGAAGATTTGCCCATGTGCCAAGCATTTATTGATCCAGGAACAAAAGGAGCAATGAATGGAAACTTGCATTCATAAGTTGGTAGGCGTGAGATTCCAATATGCAAATGTGATATAATACATTAGGTATGAGGAATATAAAGGGTATATTAATGTATACATTGCACTTGCATTTTGTGAGCTGAAAAGATTGTTTTAGTTCTACATGATGGCCTATGTGAATTAAATATCGAATATTTCTTTCCTTTTTTTTTCTTTCTTGTGTGGGAATAATATTAAATATGTGATTCGACCAGAAAAGCAAGTGCTTGTTTCAACGTCACTGAATCCGCAAAAGAAAGGAGATATTTATGTTTTATTTCATGCTTTTTGGTATGGGTTGATTTGTGTCACATTTAAAAAATTATTTAATTAAATACCATAAATAAAGATGACAATTAAATTAAAAAAATTATTATATTCTTAATGGTAATAAAAACTATGTTATTTTTATAGAATGTAATTTGAGCTTTAAAGATAAATTTGATATTATAAATTATAGTATAATAATGCGACGCGATTTTTTTACAATTCTTTTTTTAGTAGCATAAATCAAGAGCAACTTACAAGAGTGCTCTCAAAATACACCACCTTATTATAAATGCCCTCTAACAAACCATTTATCAAAACTCTCTTTATTTGAAATTGAAAATTTATTAAAAGACCAAGTTACATTTCGTCTTGAAATGGAACCTGCCGAGTTTCGAGAGGTTTTGTTGTGGAACCTATCAGGTTCCGCCATAGAATCCGTTGAAACCCGCCTCCGATCGCTGGAACAGGGGCCAGATTATAGCCTACTAGGTTCCTACTTAGAAACTACTAGATTCCAACTTAATTTTTTGACATAAAAAAAGCACTAATTGTCTCCTGTCGCCGACGCATGGTGCCGAATTGGAACCTATCAGATTCCAACTTAATTTTTTTAAAACAAATAAGCGTCAAACGTCTCCAGCCGCCAGCGTAGGTGCTAGGTTGTAACTTATTAGATTCCAAATTTTAAATTTTTTGAAACAAGGAAGCGCCAACAATGTCCAGCCGCAGGCGGGGGCGCCGAATTGTAACCTGTTAGGTTCTAACATATAACCTACCAGATTTAACATATTTTTTTGAAAGAAAGAAGCACCAACTGCTCATGGTTGCTGGTGCAACTATAACCTGATAGGTATTAAAGATGAAACCTGCTAGGTTCTATCACGGAATTCACTAGGTGTTGACAGATTCTATTGCGGAAGCCCTAGGTTCTATCGCCAACCCGATGGGTTCCATCCTAGAACCCATTAGGTTCTGTCGTAGAACCTGCCAAATTCTGCAGGTTTTATTGAGGAGCCTGTCAGATTCTATCATGGAACCTGTTGATTATCGTTTCATATCAAAATCAAATGAACTAAATACAATTCAAACAAAACCAAAAATAACAATACGGTAGATTACAATTAGAACATTCCAACAATAACAATCTGGTATAAAATTACTTTGATTGATAATCAATAGCCCTTCATAAGATCTTCACAAGTGTTAAGCACCCAACTTGCGTAGTAGCTAATTCATTGACTGTAGAAATGGCCATCAAGAAACACAACACACATTTTAAAGTGCAGAGTTGAAGATTAAACACAATACGCTGAAAAATATTATGACAAAACATAATATCTACTTACGGTCTCTTTCCCAAAAAATTAAAAAAAAAAAAACATATGAAAGTGTTTACTAACAATATGAATGACAACTAAACTAAATTGCTAAGCATTTCCATATTGGATACTAAACTTGTGTGTCATAATAATAAATCGAGATACAATAATCATATATGTAAAACTCCAAATTACAAATATATGTAAAACTCCAAAACGCAATCAATTACACTACCATGAGCAGCACCAGGAAAAAAAAACACACACACACACACATACTCAATCATTTTTCGGGTAAAAATGCAACAAAAAAATAAATAAATAAATAAAAGAGTACTAGTTGGTAAGCCTTCTACGATGAACAAGAGTACACTATAATTAATACAATACAATTTACTCTGATATTTTGATTTGTTCGATAAAGACTCTTTTTTTTTTTTTTAATCAAAGTTGCATATTTCAGTACAAATCTGTAATTGAACGCTTCAACTGAAAAAGTATTACCAAGGAAAATATACAACTATAAAACTACTAATTAAGTGAAAAAATTGTACTAAAAAAAAGGAGTTCCAATTACTTCCAAAAAAATATAATCAGAAGTATATTGAAGAGAAATACTGATAGTGGAAGAGCAATTGGCGGCGGATTCCAGCACAAGAAACATAACACTGACGAAGAGAAAGGGCAAGAGAATCCCCAGCACGAGCACGATGGGAAGAAAGGTCCAACTCGAAATCCACCGTCTCCAGAGGAGTCGCCGTCACCGGAGAAGATGACCAAATCCCGTTGCTATGAAATCGGAGTTCGCCAAGTCCCTTTTTCTTTGATGGCGAAACTGTCGAGGTCGTGGAGCTCCGTTGATGTTTTCGACCGGAAGATTTTGAAAAAGAGGCCAAAAAAAAATTTTAAATTGCGGAAATAGTCTTCTTTTTTTTTTTAATCAAAAAAACATGTTTTTTTAGGAGAAAAATTGCTCCAATTTTTCTTAAAAAGATAAAAAAATAATTGTAACAAGATAAGAAATTTAAACAGGATAAAAAAAAAAACTAAAGCCATTTTTATGCTCAAAAAGTTTATTTTTTGGTCTAAAAAAAGAGGTTATTGATCAAAAATTTTTTTTTCCAAAAAATCATTTTTAAAAATCTCCCTTTTTGACCTCCTATGGACACCCCATATATAAAAATATGTATATACACACACACTACATAGAATACCCTGTTATGGACACCCCTTATTAAAAGTGACATCTTTTTCTTAACTTTTTAAAACTGCCCATTTTCTATTTATATTGTTTTTATTTTGATTTATTGCTTGACTTACTTATCTTCATTTAAACCCAAAAAACCCTAATACCTTTTTTTTCCCTCACTCTCTCCTCTAGTTTTTTCCTCCTCCCTGCCTCTCTTTCTCCTCTCGTTTTCTCCGCCTTTCTTTCTTTCTCTCTTGGTCGCCTCTACCGTCGCCATCACTGCCTCACTCCAGTGACAATCATGAAAGCCAGAAGTGCTCATTGATAAGAGCAGGGCCTAGATCCAACGCTGATCGAGAAGATGGAGCTATGGTTCATCGGCGCTGATCCTTCTCTCTCTTTACTCTCATTCCACGATCGTCACTTGCTCACTCTAACGGCAATCGTGAGAGCTAAACATGCTCTTTGGGAGGAGCAGGGCTTGGATCTAGCGCTAATCGAGATGATGGAGCTACAGTTCATTAGCGCTAACCTCTCTCTATTCTCGTTCCACGATCGAGGTGATTTTCTACACCAAATTGGCACTAGCAAAGATGAAGGTGACGGTCAGGGTAATTTGTTTTTGCCAATTGTTTGTGTCCAAGCCGGGTCATGCCAAGCTAGTGCTGGGGCACGCCGAGTTTGCTTACTCTCCGACCTCACAAGTGCGGGCATCAATGGCGGCAACGAGCTAAGGACTCCGATTGCCATCTTGTTTTTGTCTTCCAAGGCTAGGCTAAAGATCACTCCTATAGTGTGCTCCAATTTTGTGCAGCTAGATCTGTACCAATTTTTGTGTGCTATTTTGTTGTTTCTTTCCTTTATTAATTTTACTTTTATAGAACATAGTGGGTTTAATTTTACTTTTATAGAACATAGTGACTCCGTTTATTTGAGGGGTTCAAATCATGATGATTTAAAGTATTAGATTTGAAATGAAAAGATTTGAAAAGCGTAGTTTAAATTTGAAATTTTAAATAAAATTTGAAATCTGAAATTCTATTTGAATATGAAAAAAAGAGTTAAAAGTTTGGAGCCCACGTGAGTGAAAGTGTTGGGTAACTTGAAATTAGAGGATGTTCATTTTGAGTTGGGTTCGGTTTTGAGCTCCAAGTATCTTTTCAAGGTTTGAGTTTTGGCTTGAGTTATTTGTTACCAAACGCCTACTAAGTTTAAAATTTGGTCCAAAACACCGAAACTCTCTAAACAAACAATACCATAAAATGTCTAGTTATGCCAAATCAGGCGTCAACTTATTACATGTAGATTTAAGTAAATAACATTTTTACTATAAAAATTGTAATAGATAATATCTTTTGAAAATTATTTATAGTAACTAAAAAACTTACTTGGTAAATTATTTTTTTACTTATAGTATAAATTTTTTGTTTAGTAAATTTTCTATTTACCTATACCTGCTATCTACTTGTAAAAAAAGGAGCAACTTATAAGGATGCCTCCTAAATGCATCACCTTATTAAAAATACCTTCTAACAAACCACTTATTAAAATTGGTCCATTATTAAAAAATGGGGGATTTTTTTAAAGTCCAAATTGCCCTTCCTCCTACTCACTTATGGAAGATGTCAAAATAGAACCCGTCAAGTTCCATCATCGGAACTTGACAGGTTCCATTGTGGAACCCGCCTTTGGTCACTGGTGCAGAATGCCAGATTAGAACCTGGTAGATTCAAAGTAGAACTTAGTAGATTTTAACATATTTTCTTTGAAACAAAGAAGCACCAACTATCACACGCCAATGCGAGGTGTCAGATTAGAACTTGGTTGATTCCAAAGTAGACCTAGCAGATTCTAACATATTTTCTTTAAAACAAACAAGTACCAATCGCCTTCGGTCATTGGCCCAAGATGTCAGAGCGTAATAGAACCACCGATACAATCTACTAGATTCGGTCTAAAAATTTGCCAAAATTGCCAAATTTTGTCCTAAAACTCGCCAGAACCCTCCAGGTTTCAACAAAAATCAGATTACAGTCACAACAATCCTGAAAAATTGAAACGATAATTTTGATCACCATCAACGCATAAAACTTATAAACACAAAAAAAAAAAAAAAAAAGAAGCCTCAATGAAGGATAAAAATCAATCCCAAACACCGAAACAGAAGTTTCATTAAAAAACTCTTTAAGCCCAAGCCTGAGTTTGTTCAAACCTTATTAAGTCTTGTGTTTGGGTTGGTCTTGTGCAAATAATACATACAGTTTTATTTATTTCAGGCCTTTTAATGGAATGAACACGTCAATTTTCATAGCCCAAAGCATTCCCCTTAAAGTCTTCTTAGGAAAATTTGGACCATGACACAATGTCAAGTCAAGAGGAGTGAATTTAGTATAATTGAAGTTATATTACATTTTTCTTGGCAATATTGTTCAATACTTTCATATAAAAATTTGATTCTAGCTCTAAAAACACTTCCTAATCCATTCGGAGTACAATTGCTATTGGTTTTTTGTTTATTTTTCTTGTTTATTGTCATTTTACCCCTATTTTAAATACTTTTTTGGTTGATCTATTTTAAATACAATTGATAGTAGAACAATCTTTGGGACAATTATGAGTACTTAAGTTACAATAATGGCTATGTGAAGTTGAAGCTGCACCAAACTCTACAAAATTGGGCACAAGGAAATGCCCTTTCAAATATTTTACAAACCAAAAAAAAAAAAAAAAACTCTTTCTTCCCCATACTTGTATGTTGTATCCTTTTTACTCTGGGCTGCAAAACATGAGTATCACAACCATAGCATAAAGGCTAAGATGGAATATTCAAATTTTCCTTCCCACATAATGAAGAAGTGGTGGGAACAACAATAAAAGCCATGTAATCATTCAAAAAGAAAAAAAAGAAAAAGAAAAAGGAAAATAGCCATGTGATCTTGCACCAAGACTCAAAATTAGGCATGAGTAAAATGCCCGTTCAAATATTTTTTAAACCTATTTTTACAACCCAAAAATGAAATTCTCATTTTTTTCTTCATCGCATGGGACCCAAAAAAAAAATAAAAAAAGAAAACGAAAAAAGAAAAAGAAAAGCTCTATTATTTTAAGAAAAGTTCAACTAAAGCCCCATCTATCAATTGCCCCAACATCTCATCCCCTATTTCCAAAATCAACTCCTCTGTCTCAACCTCAAACTTGCTCCAATTTCCCTTTTTATGCATTTCCCTAATATAAGCCTCTATGTTGTACTCTAGGCCCCATTCATGTGCCTTGTGTTCCCCATTTATCCAAGCTTTGGCTACATTTACGGCCTCCAAATTGTATTCACTATAGCTAGAATATTGATCCTTTAATTCCCTCAGTTCATCTCTAAAGAAATCTAACAGAATTTGATCTTCTTCGGCATTGCACAAGCTTAGTGATGAACTTGTTGCTTTGACATAAACTAACAACTCTCTTGCCCTTTCTTCTACCAAGCCATACTCTTTTTCTTTGTTGTCACCATCTTCTTCTTCTTCGTCGTCGTTGTTGTCAAAGTCGACGCTCTCTTCCATCGACACCCGCTCCTCCAAGTTGGCAAGACTCTCAAACTGATTGATCTTTTGAATAAGCTTTTGCCTTGTCCCTGTTTGAATATGAACATTATAATTAGCATGAGAAACGTCTTTAGTACATTGAAGATATTATGTTGAGGAATTAGAAAATGAAGGTAACATACTCTCCACATTGGCAAGGGTTTCATCGAAAGCGGAGAAGGGCTCTTCATTTTCACCGATCTGAAAATCAAAGACTGAAACCGGGCTCTGCTGTTCATCCTCCTCATAGAGCAGTATTTCCCCCTCCTAAGAAATCACTCAAAATAATCAGTTGAAAGAACTAACATTTAGTGCTATAAACAAAGTATAAAAAGAATAATTAAGGACATCAATATTTTATATGAATTGTAATGTTTGTTGTGTGAGTTACGGTGTTGGATACAATATTGATACCAAGATATTATAAAAATATATATATCTTATTTATTAGATGTCACATTTTTTAGAATTTGGTAATTAGGCAAGCTTGACAATTTTTATTATTTTTTAATAGCTAAGAATTGTTCATATTTAACAATCTAGAGGTACTAGAAAGATAAAAAGAACTATTTATTTGCTAAATAAATGATTAAAACAAGGAATTGTTTTTAATACTGCTGAAATAGAATAAAGATAAATATAACAAGCTACAAGAATAAAATAATTTTTAACATCTTTAGCTTCCTCGTAACTTCTTTTTTTACGTTTGATAAAAAGTATACACATGGCATGTAAATTACATAATATATGGTTGTAAACTTTGCGTCGCATAAGTCAGACTATATATCCGGCAGGGTCAACCGAATATCACTGTGAGTCACGCATTAATATAATCATAAGCTCACGTGGTTCCTCGGCAACACATACTCCAATAATATAAGATAAACTTATATATATATATATATATATATGCAAAAAATAATAATAATAAAATAATTCTTAAAAAAAATGCAAAAAATAATTGCTCACCCGTGGGTCCACTTGAGTGCAATTTGCTGTCTCTGTTGTCGCCACCACAGAATCCAAACCGACAAATGGAAATTCTTTTTTACCCTTTTCAAGTTCCTTCTCATCAGAGTTACCACTCCGGGACGGTAAAAACTCTGCGGTAAAATCACTCTCACACCAACTAGAACTTGATCCGTCAGTGTTGCAGCAAGAGTCAATGGATCCTGTGGTGGCGGAAGGAGAGAAATCCAACGGCGGAGGCATCTCTTCGACTAAGTCGCGGAACGAAGTCCACCGTAGGATGTCTTTAACTTTGACCGAGACACTACTTACTTCATTCTCCGTCTCCTGATCCCTGTGCTTTTCCTTCCTTGACTTGTTGGACCTAGAGTCTCTGTTTGACAGCCTACGAGAAAGGCTTCTAGGTAAAAATGAGGAAGATTTTACCGTGGTAAATGGGATGTTTTTTACCATATTGATCAAAGCTTGAAATGCTGAGATGGTGTGTTGTTTGGGCAATTTACTTGCCACTCTTGGATTTGGATTTGGATTTCTTGTTTTGGAAACAATTTTGGGATTGCATGGCTGTAGCCTAGGAAAAGATTTGAACCCACTTGAAGAGCATGAATTGGAGTGGTCATCAAGGAAATCTTTGAGCAATTTAGGCCTGCGCTCAATTGGGAAAGGCTTTCTATTTTGCACATTCATTTGAGAAAATGAAATGCTTGAGGAAGCCATCGTTTTAAGAAGTATTTGAAAAAAAATATAATAATAATAATACTTTTCAGAAATGGGGTGGGAAAAACTTCTTGACTCTCCTGTTTTAAAGCACAAAAAAAATCTAATTCTTAAGGAGAAAGGATCAGAAGTAACCAGAAGAAAGGGATTGAGGTGAAAAGGGGGTCTGAAAAGTATTGATTTAGAGAGTGAAGTGAAGTGAGGAAAGTGAAGACTGACAATAAAGGGAGACAAAAGGCTTTGTATTTAAAGAGTGAAGGAAAGGAAGAAGAAAGAGAGAGGTAGCTTCTAAGCTCCAGATAGAGAGATCTCTCCAAGTTGGTACTAATTTATCAAAAGAGTAAGCGTAAGATGCTGTTCTTATGCAATAAAAAAATGGAGTGTGAGAAAAATGACAGATTTGTTGCACAAGCGTGGATGCTTCTCTATTGCAGTTATTTTAGTGAGAGAGAAAGAGAGAGAGAGTGAGATTTTGTTAGATCTTACGGTGTTTTTTGGACAAATTATCTGGAGCATGTCTTTTAGAGAAATTGAGTTGACCCCTCTTCAATTTTGCAGGGATAGTATTTGTACTATTGTGCTTGATCACATGCATTTAGTGGTTGAAGTGTACCGACAAGGACCATATGCTGCATATAATGTCCTTTTCAAATTTCAGATTTAATATACTGAAAATTTTTGTATGTCTTGCAAAGAGAAGCGGATGCCAATCAAATAATAATTGTTCTTTTAATGGAAATTAGATAATAATAGAGACATGACTTGAATGAATCATATGTTTATTTGTGCTCTTGGTTGGTGTTGCAAGGCTTCTCTTCTTTGGTTTTCTAACTAAAAAGATGAACAGTGATATCTTCAAACATTTAGTTTAATAACCACTTGACAATCTACATCAAATATAGATAAAATGGAAAGAAACTTGATTCATACTTTTATCAACTAGCATGCAAGAAGTTCAAAACCATATTAATTCGAAGCAATTTAGCAACTGATTAGAAGCATAATTTTATTCATATTGTGGACAAGAAAAATTGATCCTTAGGTTTAAATGAGAAAGTTCTAGTAAGGTGTTTTTTTTTTGGCTATCCTATCACAACCAATGGTGGTTTTGATTTTAATTTTAACAAGTAACAAAGGACTCTTTCTTCTTTTTTTCAGAGTTATAAAGGACTCTTAAGTTAGTTCACCTTTTTACTTTTAAATTTCTTAGGATAAGTTTTTTATGCTTGAAATGGGAGAATTGAGTGAAGAATTACTACTAAAGGAAGTATGTAACCATTAGTACGCTATCTCTCTATTTTCTTTTCTTTTTTCAAAATATTTTTTTGGGTTATAACCCCACTATATAAGTAGTGGATCCTACATGTGGAATTCAAGTGGACCCTAAAGGTGGGACCTACCTCTTATGAGAGGGTAGGTTTGTAAATACATGAGAACAAATAGTATTACTCTTTTTTAGTTAATTTTACTTTTGGTTCCTGAACTTTACTTGTCCTATTTTAGGTCATGAACTTTAAAACATAGCAAATCATGCTCTTAAACATTCAACTTGTTCTATTTTGTCCCTTCCGTTACTAAATTCGTTAAATATTAATGGAATTAAGCTAATAATTTCTCTTTTGACCCTTAAACGAGGCAACTTATCCCATTTGATCCCTAAACTTTGAACTATAACAATTATCCCCTTAAACTATGAAACCTGTTCTATTTTTGTTATTCCACTACTAAATTTGTTAAATATTGACAGATTAAGCCATATAAATGTGCACCTAATTGATTAATTATAAATCAACGGTCGAGATTATATCTTTGTAATAAAATTTTACGCATCTCATATATACAAATGAGGAGGTTTCATTAATAAATATATATTTTTATTGACTTAAAATTAATAATTTTGAGATTTTTCAGTGATTATTGAGTCTAATTAAATAAATATTCATTTTTATGTAATTTATGTAATTTTCAACTTCAAAATTTTTAGTCATAAAAATAACAATAGGTTATTTTATAGTCTCTATGTGTCATTTTGTAAGATACCCACGTATCTAAGTGTTTTTTCCTTATTTTTCCATACATCTTTTCTTCATTTTAACTCACAATAGCATAAACCCAACATAAAGCATATGATGGAGAAAATTTGACAAAATTTCTTCAGAAAAAATAGTAAAACTCTTATTAAAAAAAATATAAAAAAGAAGAAAAAATGGTTTAGAGATTTTGCCTTCAAAATGTATGTTGAAAACATATATAGAACCAAAAGGTCATAAATGTCATTTATCTCAATCTGTCAATATTTAACATATTTAATAATAGAGCACCAAAATGGGATGAGTTTTGTAGTTTGGGGATGAAATTATTTCATTTTAAAATTTAGAGGGCAAAATGAGACAAGTTGTATAGTTCAGAGGTCAAAAGTAAAACAATTGACTCAAAATTTGTCAATATTTAATGGATTTAGCAACAAAAAGGTCAAAACGAAATAAGTTGCATATTTTACGTGTATAATTTGTTATGTTTTAAAGTTTATGCATCAAAATAGGATAAGTTGCATAGTTCAAGGTCTAAAAATAAAATTCACTTCTTTCAAAGAGCCATTAGTACACTGTATTTGAAGTCTAAACATGAATTTTATGAGCTTCAAGTACATACAAGACTTTTATAAAATACTGTGGCTAGTGAATGTTATATTTTATACTGGTTTTTAAAGTATCTTCTTATAAATGAGTACTGCAAAGTATATTTTGGCCTATTATATATAAGATGAGCAAGCTCACATACCTTACAACCATAAACAATGGTTAAAAAATAAAAAGGTGTAAAATTATAAAACTAAGAGAATTTTTAGAGAGAGTAGAGAGAAAAGCTCTTTTTTATTATGAATGACATATGTATTTAGAATGAATGAGGGAGGAAATATATATAGAAAAAATTACAACATTATTCATGATCACTAATCAAGGATACTATTCATTTATGGTACTATTTATGGCACTGTTTTCCGCTTACATCATTGTTTACATCAGCATCGATTATTGTTCACATAAGATATTGGATATTATTCACTATTTATACAGTATTTAATGGTGGGTAGTTATATCCTTTTTGACTTTGTTTATAACATTCTCCCTTGGATGTCTACCATTCATGATGCCTCATTAAAAAACTTTGCAAGAAAATCCCAATGGGATAAAAACCATAGCGAAGGAAAAAATAGTACATCATTGTTGCATTTATGCTCCATGCTACCTCAATATAAACCTTATTAGGAAAATGCTATGGGACAAAACCATAATAAGGGAAAAAGAGTACAGCTAGTATAAACTCCTCCTGAAGTTAGCATTAGTTGTTCTTTACAAATCTCTCAAACAACACATCCCGATATTGTATGTATGTCATTTGAAAGTTGATGTGGGAAGTGTCTTCGTAAAAAGACTTGCAGTGTTGTTGCTTGAACGAATGTATTGTACGTCAATGTCTTTGTTCTTTTTAAGCACTTGGGTAAATGAGAAGAACCTTGTGGGTATGTGCTTTGTTCTATCATTTTTTATGTATCCATCCTTTATTTGAGTGACACATCTATTATTGTCTTCAAACAATACTGTTAAGTCCTTGTTGAGTAGTAATCCACAATTGCTTTGATATGTTGAGTCATGGATCTTAAACACATACGTTCTTGACTCACTTCGTGGAGTACAATAACTTC
>CAMOHE010049774.1:0-12559 GCA_946598075.1 Artocarpus hirsutus | reverse complement strand
CAAGTAAAATATATATATGATTGGTTTTAAGAAAGTTTAAAAGAGCATTTAGATGAGATTTTATTTTAATATTTAATTTAAAATTGTTTTGAAAATAGCTTTATTTAAAATAAGAAATATCCTTAAAGAAATAGATGCTAAATAATTATCATTATGTTTAAAAAGAAAAGTTCAAGGAAATTACTATAGTTATGCTTCAAGAAATAAAAGTTATGAGTTATGTAAAGGATCATGATTTATAAATTATAATTGAGTTAAAACGTAATAATTATTATTACGTTATTATCATGTTTAAGAAATTATGTATTTTCTTAAGTTACGAAATTAAGTTTTCGAGAAATGATTACTACATCTTTTAAAGCTGTATGTTGAGAATTCATTCTCTTTAGGAAATCATTGTTACTAAGTTTGGGAAATAATTATTATTCCCTCTAAGGTTTCATGTCAAGGATTCGATAGAAAGAATCCATTTAAAAAAAAAAATTTATTCTAAAATTTTTGTATTTTATTAATGAGTATGCAAAATATGACAAACATGGAGAACAATATAAATATGACGGCCACGTAGTGAGGGTCGTCACAATAATAAACATAGTAGTAATATCAAGTTATCATCAATATCTCCTTCAACAAAATCATCAATAAAGTCAGAAGCATGAAGATGAGTTGAATCATCCATTGGATCAAGATGTTCAATAAAAGTCACTTTATTTTTTTCTTTCAATAATTCCTTAAAAATTTTACAAAGGTACTCTGGTGTTCGATAGACTCGAGTCCAATGTTTTTGGCATCATATTTAGGGCATGAATGTTCAAGATTCTAGGAAAATTTTTCATGAATATTTTTTCCCTTTAACATGCCTTCCTGTTTGATGCTTCTTTTAAATCATGTGCTTTTATGGAGAGTTGTAAAAACTACCTTAACCATGTCCCTGACCAAAACCATGATCATGTCCATATCTAGGACCACGACCATGTTTATGTTCCTATCCAGAGTTTTTAATACTTGCAACATTTACATCTAGAACTGCTACTAAGCTCATGGAACGAGACTGATAATTTTTAATCAAAAGTTTATTATTCTTTTCTATCGCTAGGAGAGATGAAATAAATTCAAAATATTCCTCACAACCTATATTGTTGCTGTAAGGTTACATAGAATGCATAAAATATGAAGTAAATATTTTCCAACATTTGCTCGTCAGTAATTTCCTTCCCACAACACTTTTGTTGTGAAACTATTCTGAACATAATAGTATTATAATCACTAACTTTCTTAAAGTATTGAGAACGCAGGGCATTCCATTCATTATGGGTGGTGGGAAGTATAACTTCTTTTTGATAATTAAATCTTTCTTTAAGATACTTTTGTAGGGCACTTGGATTTTTTATCACGAGGTATTCACATTTTAACCCTCATCAAAATGTTCGCAAAGAAAAATCGCC
This sequence comes from Artocarpus hirsutus, assembly GCA_946598075.1. NCBI lineage: Eukaryota > Viridiplantae > Streptophyta > Magnoliopsida > Rosales > Moraceae > Artocarpus > Artocarpus hirsutus. The sequence goes on along the minus strand of CAMOHE010049774.1, from coordinate 11,114 downwards.
TTTGTCTTATTTTATGATGGTATGGTATTGCTTTTTTTTTTTTTATATTGTCCTCGAGAGACTAATTGACTTAAGTTGTATCTCTACATTAAGGGTCTAACACATATAATTCTTTTCCGTAATATTTAATGCAATGAACTTAAGCTTTGTAAGGTTTAACATGGTGATGACTATAATTAAATGTAATAGTAGTTAGAATCATAACTTTATTTATTTAAAACATAATAGTATAATCATTAATTGCAGATTATTAAAGTAAATAGCAATCATTAAAAGAGAAAGAACTACAAACAATATCACTACAATAAAAAAATTAAAATTTGTCTGAAGGTAAATCAAAAATAAGAAGAAAAATGATTTGGATAATAACAAGAGTATTAAGAAATATTGAAACCATATTAAACATTTTGTGAAAATTTAAACTATTGACAATTTCTAAGTAGGAGATAATATGTTGCAGATGGTGAAAGGAAGTTGAGAAGTGATGTGTGGAAGTTTAGATTTTACCAATCTATTTTAATTAAGGATATCTTTGTGTTTTTGCCTACTCTTGTCCATGAAATTTATAAGAGATGAAACTATAACAAGTATTTTCAAATTCAACAGATATTTTTGTAGTTTTTAAAAATATAGAACAATAAATTGAGAAATGATTAAAGCTAAAAAGTATAGTATAATTGACCCAAAATAAATTTTATGTGTTGCTAAAATAAATTTGTACATATAGAGTTGTAAGTTAACTTCGCACATAAATTCTTACAAACTATCAATTCTTATGGAAGGATTTTTTTTTTCCTTTGAATTACTTACAGAAAGTTTTAACATTAGCAAAAAAAAAACAAAAAAAAAATTGAAATACTTGTGAAAAAGCCAAAAAAAAAAAAAAAAAAAAAAAATCTCATCTTATGGAAAGCTTGTTTCCCCCTTGAAACTCCTTATGGAAAATTTTAGCATTAGCCAAAAACCAAAAAAAAAAAAATAATAATAATAAAGAAAATAATTAATAGAAATACTTTTTACGCCATTGAGATCTTCTTCTTCTTCTTGTTCTTGTTCTTCTTCTTTTTCTTCTTCTTCCTTTGCTTTTTATTGTAAGGGGCATTGAGATAATTTCCAAGGCCCCCACCCAATAAATAAATAAATAAAGCTCATTATCAGGTCCAAATGAGGATAAACATCCCACGTTAAGAACCTTATTTAGCTGATTAATTTGATCAAATGTGGACCCTTAACTTACAAGGATCCAATGTTGTCCTTGTATATTTATTTATAAGAAGATTACACCATATGTTACCTTTTTAATCAATCTAATTTTTTTGGCCATGAATTCTACAACAAAAAATATACGTTATAAATGTTTGATATGTTACAAATTTTAAAATTCCTCATTTATTTCTCTCTCTTTCTCACATTTAGTTTACCCCTCTCTTTTTCCTTTCAACCAATTTTTCTTATATCAGTCACACACACTCTCTCTGCTTTTATTCTCTTTCTTCCTCCTTCTCTCTCTTTGACAACAGGTTTATTTTGTTGGAGTTTGTCCTCCCCTGGAGATGGTCGTCCTAGGTAGCCGGGCTTCTCGAAACAGCGCTAACAATCATGACAAAGCACAGGCAAGAGTAGATCTCATTGTGGAGATCTTACGACCAAAATCTATGGCACAGCAAAACCTTTACTATTCAAGCCAGGATCTTGATTCAAGGACAATCATGGAGTTGGAGGTTAAATCGGATGACGAGGGCTACAGCAGCTTCACTAACTGGGTTGGAAAATGTTGGAGCCATGATCTCTTTATCCCTATCTTTATCAGAGCTGCCCTGTCGCTTGAGTTGCGAACTGAAGATAAATCAGACCACGCCGGTGGCTCGCCTTAGCGCAGCTCAAGCACACCACCCTCCATATCAGCGCCACTGGTAATAGTCCTAACTTGTTCATTGACCTCTTTGCTCAGCGATTTCGCAATGTCGGTAATGTACATGTTGACAAGCGATTGAGTTTGTTGCTCCCAGTTCAACTCGTAAGCTTTCAATTGCTATTCGATTTTAGCCTTAAATTTTTATTTTAGTTTCAATCAAAGTAGTTTTTTAATTTAATTTTGAGTAAATTTTCTGTCATTCTAGAAATTTGATTCGTTTTCCCTTTCAAATAAGTACGCAAGTCATCAAATTAAGGTTTTCGATTGCAATGCCAATTATGCCTAATTGTGGATTAAGTTTCAAGTACTGTTTTTTTCTTGAAAAATTCATGTTGTTCTCGGTCTTTGATTGGTTTGAGTTTCTATTTTAGTTTGTTAGTCACCAAATTGAGCTTTGAATTGCAATTTGACTTTATCAAGTAGTTTTTTAACGAAGATTTCTTTATAATTATAGGTATTCGAATTACAAAAAGGAGAAAAAGATGTTCGAAGTGACAAAGGATATGTTCTAAAGAGACAATAAATATATCCTAGAAGGACACAAACATGTCTTGGTAGGACATGAAAAATGTCGTGAATAGACATGCGAGATGTCCCATTTGGACAAAATAATCTAAAAAGGACATGTGACATGTCCTAAAAGAACACATGACATATCTTGGTGGGAGATAAAAAAGTCCCAAATGCACATGTGACATGTCATAGAGGGATAGTAAAAAGGTCCTGGAGGGACATACGGCATGTCCTGATAGGACATAGAAATATCTCGGAGGGACACTAAAAATATGGGGACATGTGGCATATTCGTATAGGATACACAACATGTCTTAAAAGGACAAACAACATGTATTAGAGGGACATAAAAAATGTTTAAAGGGGCGCGTAAAATATTTCAGAGAGACATGTAACAAGTTTATAGCACAATAACTTTTTATATTTTATGACGTAAATAAAAATTTAATCAAAAAAGTGATATTTATGTTAAATTCCTCAGTATTTGACTTTATGAGAAAATGAGGGAAGTAGGCCTAATATAAAGATAAATAAAAATTAATAGCCCAACTTTTAAGAAGGTTTATAAATAGGTTATTTGATTGTAAATCTTTATTTACCAAATAATTTAATGATCAAAATACCTAATTAGCATTAAAAAAAGATAAGAAACTTGCTCTCTCTTCCACCCTCTCTCTAAAAAACTTCCTCTTCTTTGTTGCAACTTGGCCATGGTGAGAGTGTAGTCAACGTGAACGTGTCATGAAGCTTGAGATCGGAATGACAACTCAAGATCATGAGCAAATCTTTGCATTTTGCCATTGACAAAGACGATGACCAACAAGTGACATGGAAAGGACGATGAGATCTGTTGGGGAGGGAGGGAGAGCTCGAGAGGAGAGAAGTCCAAGCAACACACGTGATTGACGGTTGAATCGTGGCGAAGATCATCGCTGGCCAAATCTATGCTGGAGAAGAAAACCTAGGATAGCGACGACTTTTTAGACGGCGATGGAGTTTGACCGTTGATGTGAGAGAGGAGTTCAACCGTCAGAGATAAAAGTAGAGAAAGAATTTGTTAAGTTGATGGATAAAATTGAACAACTAAATATTTAAAACTAAATTTGGCCTATTTATTACTAATTTCTATAAGTGTGATATTTACTTTTAATGGTTTATTTAATTGGCCTATTTATTATAATTTTCCTTTTTTATATGCTAGACACTTGCATTTATTTTTGGGCTAAGAGTACAATTAATAGATTTATTTAAATTTGATTTTGATCATCTCTGCAATTTTTTTTGGGAAAAAGTACAACAAATTTCCTCGTGTTTGGTTGTGTAAAAGTAGGGATTTTAACACAATTGTCCCCCTGAATTTGTCAAGGTTTAGCAAATTACACCCCAAACATCTAATTTTGGCAATTTTTCCCTTTAACTTCCTAAACTGTTTTTTTTCTTTTTTTTTTCTTTTTGAGAGAAAGATGTATTATGTTATTCAATAATTAGCATCTTGTACAATAACAAACTCACAATTGAAGGAGACTCCTCCAACCACACTAGTTCATCGTTTATATTAAGAGCAAATGTAGCCAATCCATGGGCAGTTTTGCTCGCTTCACAATAAAAAGAAGATGATAAACAAATGACATAAACAACAAACACCAAACTTTTTATTTGACACTTAAATTTTGGTAATTGCTCGAATAACTGCTAAGGCATCAGACTCAACATAACTTAAAGGTAGGCTTACATCAAGCGCCCAAAACAAACTAAGACTAAAGCTTTGACCTCTGCTTCTTTTGGTGAAAAAGCCCCTTTAATCTTCTTACTCAAAGCAGCCATTACAAACCCAGATGAATCTCAGATAAAAGCTCCCACACGCATAATTTGAAAGTCTTGAGAAAGTGCAGCGTCAACATTAACCTTAAACATGTCTTGATCTAAAGATACCCATCTTGTCAAAGCTCCATGATCATGCAAAGAACCACCAATACTACCTCTGGTCCTAGACCTCTCAAACTCATCCAAATACTTGAGAGACCAATCAACACAAACAGGTGATTTGGTTAAATCACCATGTAAGTATTTATTACGCTACCCCCAAATATACTAGAGGCCAAACAAAAAAATCTTTCCATGTCAGGAGTTGAGAAAGAGGCAGACAAAAAATGCAAAATCTCTTTGAACGGATGATTAGCCAAACCATTGAGCTGCAATTTAAACCTAGAAAGCTTCCATATTTTCGTAGCAAACTTACAATGGATTATAGCATGTCTAACAGATTCCCAAGCAACATTGCCGTGAGAAGAAATAACAAAGTCAAAAATCTTTCGATGAAGTAGGCAAAGCCTCCTGATAAGCCCACCACTCAAAAGCCTTCACTTTGTTAAGCAAATTGAATTTCCAAGACTGCTTTCCTCAGCGTTATACCAGATCTTGATTGGAAATAGATTCTTGATCCTGTAAAGTTATAACCAATCTATATCCAGGCTTGACTTGATAAATTCCATGATTTGAGTGATGCCATTTTATATTCTATCGACTCAAGGAAACATGTTCAAAGGAATTGAAATTATACGGTTGGCATCCACAGGGTTAAAAACCTCAGAATTTTGCACTATGCCAGATACGATTTTGACTGAAATCAGCTACTCTCAAGGAAGAAAAATTGTCAAAGGCCTGAAATTAGTAGAATTTGGAATCCAAGGATCTTTCAGCAGAAAATATCCAACCCATCCTGGCAATATATATACATACATACATATATATATATATATATATAACATTTATCAAAGAAAAATAACACAATAGCATGACTTTTTTTTTTTTTTTTTGAGGAAACAGTAGTTAAGTAGTATGCCTTATTCTTTTATAGGGTTTTTAGCATAGTTGCCTTTTAAACTTACTTCTAATTTTAACAATTTACCCTCTTAACTTGCTAAACTGTTGCAATCGGCCACATTTGACACATGGCAGTTAAATTATTAACAAAGTAGACCATATGCAACTCATGTGTGAGGTTTCTAGGGCTATTTCTGGGACTTTTCACTCTTTTAAACTTATCATGTAAAAATAAAGAAAAATAGGTTGAAAAGCTACTTCTTTCTTCTTCACAAAGAGAAAAAAATAGTAATCTATCTTTTTCAATCTTTCCCACATTTCCCTTTCTTTCTTTTTCTCTCTCCCCTCTCATACTCTCTCTCCCTATCTCTCTCTCTCTCTTCCTGTTTCACTCACTCTTGCTCCCCTCTCTCTCATCCCTCCCTCTCTCTGCATCTTTCTCTTGCTCTTATTGATGTTCCAGTCACGGTGTTGCCGTCTCAAGTCTCTCTCTCTTTCCTCTCACACACTCTTTCCTTGTTTTTCTCTCTCTTCCAGTTTCAATCTTTCTCTTTTCCGTCTCTCATTCCTCCCGTTCTCTCTTATCCCTCTTTCACTCTCATTACCATTTCGTCATGGTGTTGCTATTATCTGTTGTTGTCTCAAGTCTCTCTCTCCTCTATTAGTCTCCGATGACATTTCATGTTGGATTGTCATCATTGTCATTGCCCCTCACAGGTCATCGCTTCATCTTTCTTTTTCTCTCTCCCTTATTTTCAATGGCCTAAATCCGTGACAACCTTGTTGGGAGGGAGATCAAAGTTGCCTTGACATTTAGGAGGGTAATAGATGTGACGACCCGTCTTTTTAGATAGTCATTTAATTTTTGTAAACATCATTTCTAAAACATTAATCTTACTTACTTAGTAAGAAAAATACTAAATGATTTTTCTCTTTTCACTTCCTTTTAACATACTTTAAAATATACTTAAAAGCTGTTACAACTTCTGTTGCAACTTGAATTAAGACATTGCTCAACACTTGACTCTAAAACTATTTCAAATTGTTTCTTAAAACTTAACAAGAAATATTAATTGAATCATAGCTTAAAACTTAACTTTATAATTATATAAAATATTTTGTAAAATATATCTTTAAACTTTGAAAACATTTCTTAAAACTTTGATTTTTTTAAAACTTTAAAAACACTATACCAAAGAGTGGGAAAACATTTTGTTTGCGCAGCGGAAACATACTGTAGTAGTATCCATACCCAAATCTTTGCATATCTCCTCCACAGCATCGAGCTCTTCAAACAGGTTCTACTAATGGTTGTAGGACTACCTACAATATGAAGAAACTTTTATTGAGCTTCTGCTCAGTAATTTTAAACATAATTTCACAAATCATTAAATCATGCTTTCTAAGCTTTTCTCATAAAAAAAACATTTCTCTTAAAACGTTTTTCATAAAATATTTCTTAAATGTTTTTTTTAAAACATCCTTCATATACCTTTTCTTGTAAACATAAAAATAATTTTCATAAACGTTTAACGTAAAACATTTATCATAATGTTTTTCATAAACATAACACATAAACATTTCATATCGAGAAATACTAGCAAAATCAAAATACATGATTTCATTTATGGTCAATTATGAACTTTCAATTATGAGCATCCTATAAACATTCATTTCTTACTTTAAGCTTTTTATCTTTGTTCTTTAACTTTCCTTATCTTATAAACTTTAGTGTTTGTACTAACATCATTAATCATAAGATTATAAACATGATACTTCCCTTGTGGAAGACTTGAGACCATCGAACACCGGGGTTATAACTTTAACTTTACTTGTGCACCTTACATCAAAGATGTCAAAACTTTTACTTTACTTGTATAATTACTTGTATACCTCATATCAAGGAGGCTAGTATGATACTTTTTTTTTATCTTTACTTTACCTTTTTATTAACTTTAGTAAGCATATTAAATTCTAAATTTGTAGCATATAAATATTAAGCATATCAAATGCAATCATTATACAAACCATGACTTGATCTCTAAAACTTATTGCATAACAAATGCAACATAAAACTTATAACTTAAATTGTAAAACATTATACGTTAACAAAATGCAAACATATTTTAAACATAATTATTGCAAATAAATTGTAAACTTTTACTCAATCTTTAAAACTTTATGCATAACAAGTAAAAACATATTTTAAAAACAACTTATATAACATTTGCAAACACATTTGCAAAGATATAAAATGTATTAGAAAATCATTTTCTTTATGTTATAGGTGAGATTTGAACTTACCTAACTATAGCTCTATTGCTTCTTTTTTCTTTTCTTTTCCTTTTATAAGTCGGCTTCTATCAAATGACACCCGACTTATTTGTTAACTTTCATATTACCAATCTACTCAATTGATAACATAACTGAATCATTAATCGTTCATTCCATTTTACATAACTGGTATACCATTGGTTTACTTTCTTTTACTTTGTATCCTATTGATTTACCTTTCTTCTACTTTGCTTCCACCAGGGTTACCTTTCCCTTTACTTAACTCTGTAACCCATCGGGTTATCATTCTTTTAATTCTATAAGCCATCGGGTTACCTTTTTTCTTTACATAACTTTGTAACCTACTAGGTTACCTTTTGTTTAATTTAACTTAAATATCCCTTAATTAAATCTCCCATCTCACTTGATGGTTTCATTACTTAACATATTACGGAACATTTCCCGTCTATGAGTATTTTGCTATTTCGAAGTATTCAATTCCGTTTTAGTCGTTTTCTCAAAAATGATGATTTTACACTTAACGGTTTTTTTCATCAACTTTGTAGCTTATTAAAATTCTTGCTTAACTTTTCCTCTTATTTCTTACATGCAATAGAAAAATTTCTGCTAAGGAGCATTTTCCAACGTTGGCATTTCAGGTCTGTTTTGGCCTTTTTCGCAAAATGATTATTTTGCCCTTGACGGGTCTTAGGAAACTTTTGGAACCCATTTTAAAACATAACTTTCATTTCTTTAACTTTCATTTCTTTACTTCTCATAACATCGCAAAAAACCAAATGGTAGTTTTTCTTTCGTTAAAATCTATTTTGTCAAAACCTTATAGTTTTGACTCGTAATGCCAAAATCTCTACATTTTTGCTCTTAATGTTTTTCTTTCATTCATTCCTTGACTAAAATTTAAATCCTTTAAAACTTAACATCCATGATTACTTACTGCCTATAGTAGTGCAGGAACCCAATGTTCCTTGGTGAAAACCTAATTTTAACATGATTTTAAAGTTTTGGCCTGAACACAAAATTCTTGACATTTTGCCCCTGGGACCAAAAACGACGATTTTATACTAAAATGTTTAGTTTTCATAAGGAATAAAACTTATAACAGTTCCTTGGTCTAATTATAAACATTTCATAATGTTTTCATTTTGTGAAATTTTGTGCTCAAAATTTTGTAAAATTCATAACTCCTCAATTGAGTAGAATTTTGACAAACTGTCAGCACTCTTTAACAATTTTGATGAGTTCTACAACTTTTGTGTTTTAACTTTCTTGAAATTCCAACATTATAGTGGACTTTTTGGCTGATTTTTAAATCTGCCCCTAATTTTTGCAAAACTTTACAATTTAGTCCTTTTGAAATTTTATAAAACTTCATTCATAAAAGTTATTTCCCTAACTGTGTTGGCAAATTTCAGACCTTGTTTGAAAAATAAATTGGTCTCTAAGGCCCTCAAAAACATAGTTTCTTAAGAACTAGCTAAACTTTGTATTCTAACAAAGTTTAATAACTTTTTCATTCTTTTGTAGAAAACCCTACTTTCTTTCTTTCTATCATCATCACCATCAATAGCAAATATAAAACAATCATACCATAATATCCATCTTACATGCCATAGCTTAAAATATTTCATCAAACACTTAGCATACAACAAAACATAAGCTTTTAAGACTTGAGTTTAGAATTTTACTAAGGTATTCCTCAAGCTTTTACACATCCTCTTTGGTACTTATTCTTGGCTTAAATTCCTTAACATAATCATAGCAAAAACTCCCTCAAAGACTCATCCATAACTTAGAAGAAAACCATTAAAATCTTTAGGGAAAAGGTTGAAATTTTTACCTTAAAACCCCTTAACTTCCTTAAGAACGCTTGCTCTTGTTTCTTTACATGCTTTGGAGGATTGAAATTCATCAAAATCTTGAGAAAGAGATGCCTAGAGGGGGACGGTTTTTGGAGAACAAATATGGAACACTTTTGGTTCCTTAAATAAGTGAATAAAACTTATCTTTTTACCTATTTTGATGACTCACCACCATAAGTCATCACTTGCCAATATTTGTGGTAAAAAGTTGACTTAACTTGGCAATGTATAATTGGGCCACCCAAGGGGTTTAGTGGTAAATTTTCATTCATTTTGGTGTCTCATGGTGGGTCCCATAAAGACTTTTTATACAATCTAAGTTTATACTGACAGTATTTTTTCTATACTATCGGTATTCTTTTCTATACAATCCATGAGATCCCACAACCTCCCATACTTACTTACATCCACCATTTAATGTAATTTCTATACTGTTTAACTTTATAGAGTCTGAATTTATATTGATAGTTTTTTTTTTATACTGCAGGTATATTCTCTATATTGGTACAAGCTTACATAGCACTCCTTACTAATTCATGTCCTCCAAATAGTATTATTCATATACTGCCTTAACTTTAAAACAGTCCAATTCCTACACTGTATTACTTTTGTAGTATAATTTTTATACCACATAACTTTATCAATGTACTTTCTTATACTGTATTATTCTAATACGGTAAAATTTTACATATTATATTATACAGTATTTTTCTTAAACTGTATTTTTGTCCTAATATTTGTTGCAATACATTTTGTAACAATTAAGCTTTCCAACTTATTCTTATATCATTCCTTCTCGTATAAGACTATGGCATAATTTTTATCCTTAAAAATCTCTTTTTTTTTTTTTTGCTTTCATGAACTTTATTATAAAAATTGGATTAAACAATAATCCTTGTGACACATATTTTTGCTTAACATAATCCTTAAGTTATTACATTTTTAATGTATTAAAAATGTTTGGGTGTCACAATAAAAGTTGTGACAGGTTATTGAAGATCGAGAGGCCGATTTTTGTCAAACCATTAGTGGCTCGTTGTAGATCGTGGGATTTTGAGGTTGGTGGACTAGGCGATGTAAGTTAATGTGCGGCGGCGTTCGGCAACGTGTGAATGCCGGTAGGAGGTGTGTGTGGTCACCTGCAACATCATTGGTGCTGATGATGTTCAATGACATTGATGGTAAACTAGACACAAGCCAACGACAACATAGAGAGATAAAAAGAGGAGAAAAAAATATTGTTATAAGACAAAAAAAATCCCAATAAGACACAAAACATGTCATGGTAGGACATCCCATCAAGTTTGTGGAATATTTTGTGCCGTAAAAAAAAAAACTATATCTAAAAGAGTGGTATTTATAAGATACCCTTTCCCCGCTTTTTCCGTAATTGGACTTCATTATTGGGCCTAACTTCCCAACGAGGACAAAGACAATGTTGAGCCGACCAAAACCCGAGCCCATTTCCGTGGGCCACGTAACGACGTACAGACCAAACGACAGCGCACGTCTGCTTCCTTCGGTCATTCTTCCTGGGAAGCGAAAACTTCCGTGCTTGTTTCTCAGTCGGCAAACTTTTCCCTCAGTCTCTCCTACCTATCAACCACGTGTGGCTTAAACCCTCTTCTCCAATGTAGCTAATAACTCCTCTAAGACAAAAACCCAGAAGAACGCAATGGGTGTTGGAGGCAAATTCTGGGACTTGCTCA